>PVKA01008591.1:0-72297 GCA_004027165.1 Ctenomys sociabilis
CTTCCAAGAGCTGGGATTACAGGCATGCGCCACCTGAGCCTTGGATTAGGACTGGGCATGGTGGGGCACACCTGTAACTCCAGCTCTTGGGAGGTTGTAAACAGGAGAATCACTATGAGTCTGATCTGTGTAGAGAGACCCTGTAGTCCCTGTAGACCCTGTACTAAAACCAAAACAAACAAATAAACAAAAAACAAAAAAGATTCATCTCTTTTGTACGTGCATCAGCAGTTCTTTTCTTTTTATGACTTAATAATATTCTAGATATCTATATAGATATATGTCTACATTTACATCTTACATTTTGTTTAGTTTCAATCCATCAGATGATCAAGATTGGGATATTTACATGTTTTGGCTTTTAAAAATAATGCTGCTTTAAATTTTATGGATATGTCTCTGGGAGACCTATTTTTATTGTTCATGTACATTGCAATAATCTGAATTTTTCCCTAAAAATTCATATGCAAACTGTATGGCAGTAATTTATATTTTACTTCTCTCCTGAATTCTAGCAGATCATATATCATTTCTTGAGGTAATTTTCTCATAGCTTTTCTAGCCCTTTGCTCATGACTAGTGTTCTTGTTTTATAGTTATTATTTTAAGTCTTAACAAGACATGGCAATATGTTTGATAACAATTTTCATCTCCTTATGAAATTTTTCCTATTAATCTCTGTCACTTGTCTTTTCAGATTTTTATCCACTTTTTTCTTTTCTTTCATTTTTTAAATATATTTGATACAGGGTCTCACTACACAGCTTAAACTCATAGTGATCCTGCTGTTTTCAGCCTCCCCAATGTGGGAATTACAGGCAGCAACCCGGGATCGAACGCTGGTACCCATGTTTGCCAAAACAGATGCTTAGTCTGCTGAGCTATCTTGCCAGCCCTTCCACTTTTGTTCCTGTGGCACTTTTATTTTCTAAGCTTTTATCAGTACATGTTAGCAGTATATACACACAGGAGGTGGGTACGTGTACACACGTAACCTGAGTCTTTTTGTGTCCCCTTTCATTCCTCTCTCCTCTCTTTCCTATAGGTCTTGAGTCCCTTTCTCATTTGGAAAAGATTTACTTCCCTGTTTTCTATTCTTTTACTTACTTTCTTAGTTACTTCTCTTGTTGCTGAGAGAAAATGCCTGACACTCAGGGTTAGAGGGGGAAAGGCTTATTTGGGTCCCGCTTTGTGAAGGTTTCAGCTCATGACCAGTGGCTCTAAGGCAGGGTTGGCAGGAATGACTTGCAGAGGAGAAGCAGTTGTGGCGTGCAGAGCACAGCAGGAGCAAGCGGGCTACCCCCACAGGTGGGAAGAACAGCTTCCCTCTGTCCCTCTCATAGTCTCCTCATGCTAGCCGTCTTAGGGCAGTGCCACACCAAGCAGTGGGCTAACTAAGTAACCACACATCCTTCACCCCAGGGTCACAGTCTAGATGTAGTCACCTCCGATAAAGCCTCATCTATGACCCGGGGAGGCTTTGGGAGGACATCTAGACACAAGCCATAGCTCTTAAACTTCATGTCTTCATAAAAGAAACTATCCAATGGTTAGGCTTCTGTGTCTGATTTATGTCACGTAACAACACTGTCTCAAAACTGTATCCATTTCTCCACAAATGACCCAAGTTGATCCTTCTTTATGGCAAAGTAGTACTTCATCATGTATAAACACCACGTTTCCTTCATCTGTTTTTCTGTTGGTGAACATATAGACCACTTAAGGGATGTAGCTATTATCAGCTGCTATAAACCTGGATAGACACGCACCCCTGTATGATATCTCTCACTTCTTTGGAAAGCTATCTAGGAATGGAATAGGTGGGCTGAGTGGAACTTCTAGTTTCAATCAATTGAGAAAGCTCCGTACTGATTCCCATAGTGATTGCGCTTGTTTACATCCCCACCAGTGGGGAACTTTTATATAAATCTTTTCTTAAAAAGTCCTCCTCAGTTGTGAACATGATGATTGTGTCCTGGAACATTTATTTTTAGGAAATTTTGGTGAGGGAGGATCAGATCTGTATTTCAGGCTAGCAAGAGATTTTTCCTTTGTTTTGAATTACCCAGTGATTTTTTTTTATGTGTAGATGAATTCTTTTAAGATTCAAATTTCTATTTTGTCAACAGAACTTGACACACGTAGAACTTCTTACATTGCAGGTTGTTCTTTAGTAATAAATTAGTTCTGGCAAATAGGATGTGGGTATGTGTGCATGCATGCATGTGTGTGTGTGTGTGTGTGTGTGTGTGTGCAAACTCTGGACCTTCTAGTTATGTTTAAGCTATCTTTGTACTTTTAGGGGATGATTTAAAGAGATAAAAGACACAGGATTATTATTCTGCCACTTAAGAAACAGATATCTAGATATACTTTATTATATCAGTATCTTTTTTATGAGCTGGAGGGTAGAGGTCATGTTTAGGGCTCTGATATAGTAATGCTTCGCTTTGCATGTAATACCTATGCTAGTAAGATTGTGTTTTATGACTGTATAAATACAATGTACACGGAGCTATTTAAATAGGCTTTTGTACTAGCTGGTGACTTCTGGGTTACTTGGGAGAATCATAAATTATCTCTGAATAAGTAAATCTTTCCTACTGCTTACTCATGTTATGGTACCTAGAAGTAGAACTCAGACACAGCTTCCTTGCAAATCCATCTCTGTCTTTCTTTTTTGAGGTGAGTCTTGCTATGCAGTTCGGACCAGCCTTGCACTCACTATTGTAGCCTCCAGGATGGTCTCGAACTCACAGTGATGCTCCTGTATCAATCTCCTGAGTGCTGAGTTACAGGTCTGCACTGCCATGCCAGGTTCTGCAAATGCATTTTTGAGATTTGGAGATGATGCAGCAGTAAGCAGGAACACAAAAATGA
The DNA here is from genome assembly GCA_004027165.1 of Ctenomys sociabilis. Classification (NCBI taxonomy): domain Eukaryota; kingdom Metazoa; phylum Chordata; class Mammalia; order Rodentia; family Ctenomyidae; genus Ctenomys; species Ctenomys sociabilis. The sequence continues at coordinate 2,881 of PVKA01008591.1, forward strand.
CACCAGGATTCTTCAAAAAATAATTTTATTGAGAAACACATAACAACGAGACAGTTTCAAAACTGATTAGCAGGGCAGTTTCAATAATTAATACATTGCATATTGTTGTCTTAGTGGTTATTCACAGTACAAGATGCAGACATGATATCCTGTCCACAAACACTATTAGAACAAATCTTTTCATTCATTGAATTAAGAGAAAGCAGCTGTATATCTATCCTAACTACTTTGAATATACAGATACAAAATGGTCCTTCATTTGTATTCCCTTTATTTTGTTTAGTTTTGTCAGAGAATGGTATTCCATTGTCATTTAAATATTGTAGGTGCATGAATTCGATCACTTTCCTCTGTGGCCCCATAATCTCCTTGATCAGAAAATTTGGAACATCACTGAGTTCCATGATGTTACAGTATAGGATCTTCTATGTCCTGAGTCCTCACTGACCTTGAAAGGCTAGGGTCAAAATGTTGGCTATCCTTGCAGCCCTTCTTTGTAGAGAGCTGCGAATAGCCGCGCCTGAAAGACGGCGCTGGCTTCCGCCTTCCACCCCCCTGCTGGGTGAGTGCTCTCTGTAGTAAACAACTCCTTATATGGCTAAGGCAAAGACTGTGGCTCCCTTCCGCGTATCTGGACCAATTGGCTGCGCCTACGTGTCACTCCAGGGTTGGACGCCTTGTGGTATATAGCTTGGGGCGGGCTTACCCGGGTCAGGAGCGGTGGAGCGGTGGAGCGGAGGAGCGGCGGAGGAGCGGAGTGGGGAAGAAGAAGAAGCAAGCTTGTTCAAGGGTCCTGAATAAACTGCCGATGGAAGAGCTGGTTGTTGCGTCATCCTTGCTGGCTAGGTAGCGCACGACACTTCTTTTTCTCTAATTTCTGGTCTGCGAACTTAGGTTGTTAACCCTCCACGAGAGAAGCTTATTATTGTTACCCTACAACATAGGCAGTTGAGCTTAACCTCACTATCTGTCTGAATATCAAACATCTTTGACATAACCAGGAACAGGTATTTTCCATCAAGCATTGATTTGTTTTTTTTTTTTTGGCAGAACCAGGGATTGAACTCAGGCCCTTGAATTTGCCAGGGAAGCACTTATTCCACTGAGCCATCTCCCTGGTCCCTCTTTTTTTGATTTGTTAAAGTTTAAGTCCCTACAAAATATGAAGAAAGAAAAAAAATTTAAAAAAATAAAAAATATTAGCCGGGCGTGGTGGCGCACGCCTATAATCCCAGCACTCGGGAGGCTGAGGCAGGAGGATTGTTGTGAGTTCGAGACCAGCCTGAGCTACAAAGTGAGCTTAAGGCCAGCCTGAACTGTATAGTGAGACCCTGTCTCAAAAAGACAAAAAAAAAAAAAAAATAAAAATAAAAAAATAAAAAATATTTTAAAAAATAGGAATAAACAATTACATATTTTTACACAGAAATTTAGAAATCTAACCATATACAGCATTGTAGCAAGACAGTCCTATAACATTTTTTTTCTTGTCTCTTGTTTACATTTATTATCTTTTTTTAAAAAAAAAATTACTTGAGAGACAGTGTGGCAGTAATTGGTATGACATGACAAGCAGTACGTATTTAGAAGACCAGAATGACGGTCATTCCAAACATGACCCTAGTATTACACATTGCTATGAAGACACCCAGGATTTGAAGGCAGATTTATTTATGTCAATGGACACTGATCGGAATCATTCCCAGAACATCAGGCCCTGATGTCTGGTGGTCTAGCGCTTATCTGGGACAAGCAATCAGGAAGTACAGAGGTTGAATGGCTTGTTCTTGTACTATGCGTCATAGCAACCAGTCATGCATCCCAGTGACTAGCTCTTTCTAAGAGACCAGAAACAATGTCCAGTTTCGGTGGCCATCTCGTGCACAGCATGCAGGACCGAGGATCAAACCCTGTTCCTTGCACTTGCCAAGCAGGTGCTTAGACTGCCGAGCTGTCTCCTCAGCCCCTTCGTGAACATGTAGAGGCAAAAAAGTTTCAGCTCAGCTTTCATGAAGCCATGAAGACCACTCACAGTGTGCCTGAGTAGAACAGCTAAGGGGACTCCAGGTAGTTTCCATTTATTTATTTGCTTGTTTGTTTGTTTGTTTATTTATTTGCAGTACTAGGGATTGAACTCAGAACCTTGCATTTGCCAAGAAGAGCTATCTCTGTAGCCTTCCATTTTAAAATAAAGCATATAGCTTGGAAAATAGGGTCCCCAAGTGGGGAAGGGGTTTACCCATCCTCTCTCAGCTGATGCAAATAAACCTGTCCCTAAGCTGCAAGTTTGTCTGAGCCTTAAACAAAATATGGTTTCCACCTGTATCTCTGTTTTCCTTCTTCTTGGATAAAATCCTCTGTTGGCTTTCCAGCTATAAACACTTTTAAACAGGTTTTGAAAATAAGTGCCTTTGAAGCTAACCCTTTTAGAGAAGGGGGCTTCATTTCTTTAAACTGTTTGATCTCCTCAACACATGCCCTTACAGCTTGGCAATCACCGAACGCACTACTCATGAGCATTCTTCCCTCTGGCACTTAAAAATGCCAAGTCTAAATTATACCTACAAGTCCGGGTTGAGGTGGAGTTTAGGTCCTCCCCCTCCTCCCTGTGGAAATTCACGTGCACGTAGGCTAGCATGACATATTCGTGCTCCGCTTTCTTCGCCGGGACGCTTTGTGGTTGAGTATTCATAACTTCATCTTTATGCATGTCAGCCAAGCTTTTTATTGCCGTGCCGTTGTTTTTATTAACAGCAAAGTGGATGTGCTTATTTACCCTTCGGCGGGAAGTGAACGGAAGTCCCCTGGTGCTGGTTCAGGGCTCTCTCCAACTCAACCCCTCTGCTTACCGTAATTAGACTCCACACAGGTCTGAAGTTTGCTTTGCTTCCCTTTCAGAGGTAATTTTTGGAAAGTGAACAAACAGAATGCAGTGATTATGAAAATAAGATAAAGGTCAATTTGTGGTGCTTAGATTAATAATTTTTTTAGCAAGCACACTGATGACTGACACATAGTATGCTACAGCTATAAAAGGGCAATGCCTAAAATAACTTTACTCAGCAGCATTTTATGATAGAGAGAAGTTAAGAATTCTAGCAATGGAATAATATGCGTTTTCTACTGTCTTACTTTCTTGGACACAACACCCAATGTCTGCAATTTAAGGAGAGAGTCTGTGGCACAGTTTGTATGGGTTTCAGCCCATAGTTGGCTGACTCCACAGCAGGGCAGCAGGGCGGCAGGGCAGAGGGGCCTGGCACGGAGGAAGGAGCTCACAGGCAGCGGGCAGGAAGCAGAGAGCCATCATGGAAGGAGGAGGGAAATTGACGTTTCCAGGGCCTGCCCACAGTGTCCGCCTCCTCTAACTAGGCTTTACCGCTCTCTTTTACATATATATATATATATATATATATATTTCTTGACAAAGATATAGCAATAAGATAGTTTCAAAAAGAGTAGTAGGACAGTTACACTAATTAATAAATTGCATACTGGTATCTTCGTAGTAATTATTCGTAGCATAAGATGCAGACATGGTGTCTTGATTACCAATCTTTCTTCTCATTGAACTAAGAGAAAGTAGCTGTATGTCTATGCTATTTTTTATATACAGATGTGTATATATATATATATTTTTTTCCACTACCAAATGATCCTTCATTTATATCCCCTTTTTCATTTACTTTTGTCAGAGATGGGTATTCCATTGCTATTTAAATATTGTAGGTGTGTGAATTTAGCAAAATAATCCAATATAGGCCAGTAGTCCATAATGGTAGTGGCTTATCCACAGGACTGGCGATGTCATAAGTCCTAAATTGACTTGAGCCTTTTACAGCTCAGCATATTAATATGGACTTGCTTTTTAATACCTCATTTTTATACTTTTCTGCTGGATTGCTAAGACCAAAATAAAGCTAGACCTATATAACAAGAAATGTAATATTTGTATCTGCCAAGGTCAGTCAAATCCCCTCAGGATTTAGCCTGAAACCCTGTACCGCACTCTGTAGATCCTTTGTCAGTGTCAGCCATGTGGACGAATCACGGCCATTGCTTGACCAGTTTGCTGTCTGTGAAACAGGCTTTACGTCTCAGCATCGTTGTTAGCTGCAAACTGACCAGCGGACTAATCCACTGAGCAGTCGCACACCCCCCTGATCTGATTACCTCTTTCCCCGGGAATTCTTGAGACTAGGAAGCACAGCTAGATATGAACTTAACATCCACATTCAACTTCACAGAGCAATCAATAAATGACCAGAAATGGTCAAAGGAATGGGATGGTTAAATTGTTGTATTAAGAAGCAGCAAAATGCTGAATCTATTTTCATAACAAGGCTGAATAAACTTCAAAAACCATGCCTGCTTCTTACAAGAATTTTCTGAGTTTTGAACCCTTTTTTGTATTTGATATGAAATCTTCTATGCGAATAACTCAGAGTGAGATATGCTGAAATATGAAAGAGGAAGCAGGAATTTGGACACACAAGGATAGCATTGTGTCTCCAATGTTTTCTTCTTTAAAAGTAACATTAGGAGACATAGGAAGTCAAAAGATTCCTCTCAGGTCATGTGGCTAAGGTGTGACAGGGCTGTGGCAGCCATCAGACTAGTGCTTTTTGCACCGTTTCCTGCAGTGATCATAACACTGTTTTCTTTTACTTTTTTTAAAGCAGGGAATTTATTTCTTAATATTCAATAAATTGAATATTGAATTTAATATTCAATAAATTCTTAATATTCAATAAATATTCAATAAATTTGATATCAATTAAGTTGTTTTTATTCTGAAGTAAAAGCAATACATCATTCCCATACATCTTAGTAAAATGTTCAGATTAATATTCTTTATCATCAAAATTGATTGTAATGATACATTTTTTAATGAAGCCAGATTTTACATATGTTTCTTGAAATATTTTTCTTTTTCTTTTAATTTATAGAGTGAAAACAGAAGCAAAAACATATAGAAAAAATGACAGAAATAGGGTAATATACAACAATACATATGTTACAGATTTTCAAAACAGGGACAGCTATTAACAATGGTGCTATGTTTTCTATTTGTTTTTCATTTTCAAATTTTCTGATCAAGGAGATTATGGGGCCACACAAGAAAATGATCAATAATGTATAGCATGCCTAAGGAGAGTCATATAGAGAGAAAAACCTTCTCAGGCTTTCACAGAGAGCAAAATGGTCCAGCAATGGCCATGACTCATCCAGATGGCTGACACTGACAAAAGACCCACAAGGTACTGGACATGGTTCCAGGATTAATCTTGAGGGGATTTGACTGACCTTATCAGATAGCAAAGGTTATATTTTTAGTTATATAGGTCTCGCTTTTTTATTTTATTTATTTTTTTTTTTTTTGTCTTTTTGAGACAGGGTCTCACTATGCAGTTCAGGCTGGCCTTAAGCTCACTTTGTAGCTCAGGCCGGTCTCGAACTCACAACAATCCTCCTGCCTCAGCCTCCCAAGTGCTGGGATTACAGGCATGTGCCACCACGCCTGGCTACAGGTCTTGCTTTAACTTGGTCTTAACCATCCAGCAGAAAAGTGTAGCCACAAGGCATAAAAGTAAAGCTATATTAGTATGCTGAGCTGTGAAAGGCTCATGTGAACAAATTTAGACAACTTCCAGTTGTGCTGATAACCCACTACTGTTATGGACTGTTGGGCTATATTGGGGTATTTTGCTGCATTCAAGTACCTACAATATTTGAACTGGCATCAAGTATGAAAAGGTCCAAATACGTCTTTTCTAACAGCAATGGAATACCCATCCTTGCCAAATCAAAACAAAACAAAAGGAGGATATAGAGGACCGTTTTGTTGTGATAATTAAGATACATACACAACTACTTTCTCTTACTTCATTGAGAGGAAAGGTTTGTACTAATATTGTTTGGACAAGATATCATATCTCCATCTTGTCCTCTGAATAATCACTAGGAAGACAACAATATGCAATGTATTAATTATTGTAACTGTCATACTAACCTGTCTTGAAACTGTTCCATTGTTATTTTATCATTTTTGTCATTAAAATAGCTCTGTTTTCTACTGTAGTTTTGTTCCTTGTTATCACGAGTCTGGCATCTAGCCTCTTTTTAGGCTTATAGGAATCACTTGACCTTTGGTGCTTAATAGCTCAACAACATACCGAAGCCTTGGCTCTGTATACAAAGGGGGAAAAAGGGTCATCTTTCAAGTGAGTGTGGAAAACAAATTAAGATGGATGCTTCATTCTGTATCCTTTTGTCCATCCATCGGTCCATCCATCCATTCATCCACCCAGCCATCCACTCACATAGTCATTCGTCTACCCAACAGACTTGGCCAGGGTCTAATTATTCTCCTGGCCTCGTGGCTGGCTAAAAGAGGGTGCAGTGTGAACAAAACAAACATGGCTGGTGCCTTCAAGGAACTTGCCACCAGTGAAGAGAACGATGTCAACCAAATAGGATAACATATGCCTATACAATTATTTAATGTGATGGGTTCTTTGAAGAAAAATGCACATCATTCTGGAGTCTGGAGTTTTCCCTGATACAACAAATAGAATCTGAGATCTGATGAATAAGCAGATGTTCACTAGATATAGTGAGGGGGTAAGGAACATTCTGGGCAAATGGAAGAGCATGGGGAGCGGAAGGCTGTAGAGAGGAGATCAATGTAATTGGATGAGCATTGTGGCTGGGGCCCAAGAACAAGTAGGGACCCAGTGTGTGCGAGTCACACCGGTGAGCCAGAGGGGAGAGAGGAGGACTCTGAGAAGCCTTGAGGCCATCATTGGGAACTTGGTTCTCATTCTAAGAGCCATGGAAGAGATTAAGAGTTTGTATGATCAGATTAACATTTTAAAAGGGTCATTTGGCTGCAGTAGGAAAAATGCTAGAAATGGACAGGGGGTGATAGAGGAATATGGACAGGCCATTGTAGGTAACTCAGCAAGAAAGAATGAAGCTGAAGTAGGTAGCTGTTCAGATAGGACAGTGGGGAGAATCAGCACCTGTTCAGAAACAAATGTGAATAGAGCTGGATGATGCATCGATGTGGTGGGGTGTGAAGGGAAAGTGCCAGCCATGTCCCCTGGTTCAGGCTTACGATGATGTTGACTGTGGAAAGATTTACAGAGTACCTCTGGGAAATAGCCTCGCTTCTCAGTTCCTTCTTCATTTGTTTGTAATGTAGAGGCAATAAAGTACCAATCCTTAGAGTCCTTGTGAAAGTAAGAGATGTATACAAGTTGCTTGTAATGCATGTAGCACGGTGCCGGGTGTGCGGTAAGCAGAGTGTTTTCTATAATCATTCTTATTTCTTGTATTTAATGGGGATAGGAATATTGGAAGAGAACCACAGTTGAAGGACTGATCACATGCTCAGTATTAGACATCCAGAGCAGGAATACTCTTTAGGATATTAAAGTGGAGATTTGAAGTGTGTAATTAGGGACATTTAAGCTCCAAGCAGTGCTGTGACATTCTGGATGATGACGAAGCTGTGTGCACTGAAACTGCTGCCCAGGGACAGCAGGTACTGAAATGCTAGCAAGGCCTGAGAATGAAGTGGGCTGCAGAGGCCTGGCAGGTGGGAGAGGCACAGCCTGGATGAGGGTCCCAGTTACTGGGCGGGTGGCATGGCCCACCCCAACAGTGGAGGGTGGGTGCTGCTGGTGCTGAAGTGGGTACAGGGACTTCAGGAGGTGCAGACTCCACACCTGTGGGGTTACTGATAGTGGTGCCCAGGGGACCCGCTCAGAGGCAAGTTGAAGGGGTTTGTAAGTCAAGGGACATGGAGGCAGGTGCAAAGAAGCATTTGCTTGGGGAGGAACAGAGCCCCTTCGCTCCTTCCTGATCAAAAGAAGAATGCAAGTTCCCTCGCCCAGCTCTCTGCAGGTGTTTTTAAGCTAACTGCGTGTGCTTTGTGTCCTGTAAGTGGCTCTGTCTTATGGCAGGGGGATTCCGATGGACACCATCCTCTTTTGGCCTAGGAATGTAGGATGTAGATTGGTAATAGGAGGAGATGTGGAGAGCAGACTGGTTCTGGACCCGTGTTGGCATGCTGGAGAGCCAAGTGGAGGAAAGCCCCACCAAGCAGAAGGAGCTCCCCGCATGTAGTGACATCTCTAGGTGTACACGAGCCCATCAAGTGTAGGGGAGCTCCCCGAAGGGGGGGAACCCCCACCAAGTACAGGGGAGTCTTCCCAAGTATAAGAGACCAAATGTAGGGGAGGCCTACAAATGCAGGGGACTCCAAGCCAATGTAGGGAACCCCCTCCAAGTACAAGAGACACTCACCAAATATAGGCCATTCCTACAAATATAGGGGGGCCTCTGAAAGCATAGGAGACCCCTAGAAGGTATAGGGAGTCCCACCAGCTGTAGAGGACCCTCACTAAGTTTAAGACAGGCCATTGTAGGTAACTCAGCAAGTATAGGCGAGCTCCCGAAGTGCAGAGGCACCCTGGATTCTAGCAGGACTTGTTCATCTATCTTGCTTGCTGTCTTCTGGGTCATTCCGTATGCTGTTGGTGAGATCTGTTCTCACTGTGAAAAGAGCTCAGTACAAACACCAGCACTTAATAACATGAGCCTGGAACTGTGGAACACCAGGGATGAGGGTCTACAGAAGCCAGCGTGTGCCATATGCATAGTCTAACAATAACCGGGGCCCTGGGTAGCCCCATCTTTGCAGAGTATCAGTGAAATGAATTGAAGTCTTCAGGATAAGTTAACTAAAAACACTCCTAGTATTATCCTTAGTTTCTGGAAATATATTCAAGGGGAGGTTTGGAGGAGGGAGGAGAATATTGTTAATAGGTAACAACAGTTCTTGAGAATTCTCTTCTCCTCATCCTGCATGGACAGCCATGGCCCCTGCATGACAGATTTGCTCCCCAATTCTCTGTGGCATCTCTCTCTTTTCCAACCAACCTGCCCACTCCTCTGCTTAGAGCCCTGTTCTGTGGACACTGGCCTTTCCTCATCACACCGGCCACCACATAATCCTCTGGGAGGGGCAGTCTCCCTCTTCTTTGGTTGATTTTCTCTCAGTAATCCATGTTTCTCAGTTCATTCTCCAAGCTCTGATGAATGAGTGAAATGTTTATCTGTGGGTGAACTTGGTAAAGAAAGAGCATGTAGGTTCTTGAGTATTAAAGATGAGCTCCTATGCTACCGTAGTGGCCCCAGGAGTGTGGCTGGCAGAACTTCCTTTGCAGGGAAGAATTTTGGGTGGAAGAAGAGCCCTATCTCAGAGAATCTAATGCCCTGGCTGCTGTTGATGAACTGGGTTATCTCCAGACTCCACTTTGCTTTCCAGGAGCCCAGCTACATCTGGACTCTCTAATGTCACATCTCAGCAGAGGCTATTCGCAAAACAGCTTTTTGTCTCTCCCTTGGCTGATTGAGGATCTAAATCTCCACTTCATGTCTCTGTGGGGTGAAGGTCTGGCCTAAAATCGTACCAGATTTATTACTCTTGGGCTGAAGTTGTTATTATGTACCAAGCAGAGCTCTAGGTCCTTTGACTTAAGTAATTCCTATTAACAAGTTTTTAAGGCAGATACTACTCGTACTCATATTCTATTGATGGGAGAAACTGAGGCACAGAGGGGTTTGGTAGTTAGCCCAAGATCACCCAGTTGGTAAAGGATGGAGGTACTTCCATCCAGCATGTGTACTGCTTGTCCGTACCTTCCACTGCCTCCTAGAAGGAAGTCTTTATCATCCAGAAAGCATGAACAACTACAATGCAGGGGACATTAGGGGTACATTAGAGCCTGTGCCGCTGGGAGCTGTCATGGAACTAGAGCACTTTGCATGGCCCTTGGCACAGTTTCATTGTTCAAAAGAAAGGAAAAATTAAAAAAAAACTAAGTTAGGCCTCTGTAAAGATATATCAAGTAGATTTTTGGGTATGGAGCCTTTGATTATTAAAGACTGGAGCTCTTATACTACTGCAGTGGCCCCAGAAGTGTGGATGGCAGTATCCTTTGCAGGGAAGAATCTTGGGTGGAAGGTATAATGCAAGAACATTCCTATCCCAGTGAATCATACAGCTGCCTCCGTCCTTTGCTAGCTGAGTGACATTGGGATAACTACCAAACCTCTCTGTGCCTCAGTTTTTCCCATCAACAGAATCTGGGTAAGAATATTATCTACCTGAAAAGTTTATTAACATGAGGGCCAGCAAGATAGCTCAGCAGACGAGGTGCCTGATTAGGCAGGCACAGGGACCAGGGTTCAATGGTGCCACATGCCATGCCACCCTGGCCCCCGGGCTTGCTGAGCCAGCCATCGAGATTGGGTATGGTGGCACAAGCCTGTAATCCCAGCTCTGGAGAGGCTGAAGATAGGCAGAGCGCTACAAGTCTACGCTGCATAGTGAGACCCTATACCAAATATATAAAAATAAAGTCAGTAAATAAATGTTTGTTAATATAAATTACCTAGAGCTGTGGTTGATACCTAAGCTTGTTTTAGTTGAACTGCTCAAGGTTACGGGAAGAGACAGTAGTCAGCTAGGAAGAAAAGCCGATCCAGAGGACACTAATGTCAATACTTCTCACAGAATGCTTAAGTAAAGCCATTCCACAAAATGCCACAGAATCTCTGTGCTTGTTTCGCAAGTTGTAAGAACAAATTGCAGTGGGCCCCGCAGTGCCCGTAATTACTGTGGTCACTGACTGCAGACATGTCTGGTGTCTTGGTTGGGGCAGACAGGCAACAGTGAGGCACACTTGGGTACTTTGTAACATGCAAGGAATTTTCCGGGACTTAATGCCACCAGAATGTCAGAAGAGTTAATGGCAGATGTGGTTGTGAAGACGTTCTGTATTTTTAGACAACCTTTAATTAAAACACTTTGTATGTCTTGGGGACCAAATCATACGCTGCCACTTGAAGGCTGTCAGAGGGGAGAAAGTATACAAAGCTTCTAAAAGCAGCTTTGCTTATTTTTATCTGAGATAGAGTGAGGGAGCCTTTGCAGTGACAAAGCTATCTCTTGCTTCTAAATTATATTAATTTAATATATGGGGGAAATATGCAAATTGTTCAGCACAGTCTCCCTCCTACAGTGGAGCAGCCCAGTGGGGTAGCCAGAGGGCAATGTGCTTGACTGCAGCCCCTACGCAACCCTGAATAACAAGATCTTTGTCTTGGGTCACTTGCACTGCCTCTGAGTACCTGGTTATGAGGCAATTACGGGCTGTTCTGATGCCCAGAGACTGTGCGGATTGGAACCACATCAGTCGGTCTGAAGAGCGGGTCACTTGACATAGCTATTTGAAACCACCTTTGTGGTGTACGTAAAACTGTTTTCATGGCCAAGTAATGTAGTTGACAAAATCCTGGCCATTACTCCACTCCCTGTCCTGCAGCTATTCTGTAGCAGTGTAAACTACATGCACATTCTTTGGCACTCCACCCTAAGGAGGGTGTGGCCAAACTCATGACTCGGGTCTAATGAAGAGAAGGAAGTAGAAGTGATGGTAGGCAATTTCTGACACCTGCAACTCTCTTCACATCTTTGCTCCTGAATCACTTTCTAGGAAAGAAAGTCAGCTGTGGTGTCCTAAAGGCACCCAAGGAGACCTGTGGAGACGCTAGTGTGTCTCCACAGAACCGTGGCCACTGGTCAAGAGCCAGAAAAGACCTGAGGCTCCTCAAACTCCGGGAGTCTGAGAACCCAGCCAAGTCTTCCATTAGCTGAAATTCCTGCAGACAGCTCATTGCAACCTCATGGGATACCTAGATCCAGGGCCAATGGGCTACATAGGTTCTGTACCCCTGACCCACACGGCCTGTGACACCACAGTGTGTGTGTGTGTGTGTGTGTGTATTCTTTTAAGTTAACACACTTATGGGTGATCTATTACTCAGAAATGGATGTCCTACCTGCACCCCCACTTTGACTGTTCCTTCCTCTTCCCCTTCCCCCCCTCCCTGTCTCACCCTGATTGCTCACTGCTCCTTTGGGAACTTCGTCACACACCTGTGCGTCATCCAGTATGTAGCAAGCAGGGCTCCCAGCAGCCCAGCTTTTCTTTTAGCTGCAAGGTATCCACGGCAGCATGCAAGCCTATTGTTTTTCTTCCAGTGCTGCCTGGAAGTTCAGAGGTTTTTGTCTGTCCCTTCTAGATGACTCTGCAACTGAGGAAACTTCATTTTTAGGCAGCCAGGATACTGTGGACAGCTTTTCTTTATGCTAACCACACAGCATGGGTGTTCTGCACTTGAGCTGCAAAATGAGAAGGACTTTTGGAGATCTCTAGGAGCATCCTGTTAGCATGTATCCAGAGAGTCACGTATTGTTTTATTTTCTCTTCCTCAGTGCTTAGAATGCTTCCAGGAAACCCCAATTTGTCATCCTTCCCTCTGAAGATGGACATGTGACAGGTGCACCAGTGGACGGGAACCTCACATGAAGGAGAACTTTTCGTTGGCACCAGACATATGTTCCTGGGAAACGATCTGATCCCAGGACAAACACTGTCACTCATGAGAATGAAAAGAAATTAGTTCCTTACAAGGCACACATGGAGAAGTCTGAAAATTCTTGTGATGATACTAATGATTCTAAAAGCAAGGTGCATAGGATTTCAGCCTGTCTTGATTGTTTTTCAAGATAGCTCAGAAAAGTCAGCGGCAACTGAACTGGACCAACTAACGGAGTTTAAAGTTACTGGGCAAATCACTCCTGGAATAAATGAGAGGACAGAAGGCATTTTACTCATGTGCTGGTTCAGACCCATCATGATTGGCTACATTTTAAAAGAAATGAATAGGTTGGACTGCAGGGAAAGAGGGGACATTAAAAGCAGGGGTAGAATTCAAAATACAGTAGTAAAGAAATAACGGGGAAACACAAGGAAATGATGTGGCTTTATTTTCTCTTAAGTTTGTGGATTTAGCTTATTGACACAGGCTTCAAAAGTCAAAATTTCTGCTGCTACCTTCTACTGAGTTCTGAAGACAGAGCAGAATTTGTTCTATTCCCCGAGTTGGGGGCAGGGTAAGAAATGGCTCTGCTACTTGGATTCCAGCCAGAAGACAGAGAAACCCAGGGAAGAGGCTTAAGGCGGAAATTCTTGTCAGAAAGAGAATTGAACTCTCTATCCTCAGCTGTCTGAGAAGTGAGACACAGCCCTGGCCTGCAAAACCATGCCATCGTAGAGCGGTTGCTATGTGCGCGCGGAACCTGTGAGCTTGTGGAGGTGGGAGAAAGCACAGGGTTTGCTCACCTTTCCTGTTCTGCAGTGGAGCTGGGAGTTACTCCTCTTGTTTCTGTACCTGTACATTCCTGAAGAGCAGGAGTCCCAGGTGGGAGCGTGCCACAGGCTTAGTGCTGCTCTGCCCAGCTCTCTGTCATGCAGTCAGGGCCAACTGGCATTTTCCTCGCTGGGCTGTGGCGGGTGGCCTTCTGCCTGTTTCTCACATACAGAGGGCCATCCTCACTGGGACAGACCCGGGTCAGGTGTCCATGGTAAGATACCTTCTTATACGCTTCGCATGTATAACTGAAGGCCAGTTTACATGCTTGGATTTCAGACAAAGCACAGAGAACTCAATTTGGAGTGGTGTCACAGTGATCTATATTCAAGACCTAGGAATGTCAGCTACTAAGATGAGCATTCAGTTGGCTCCTTTGAGCTCTAATAAGCACAGAAAATACTGGCTAGGGGTGACATTTGCTTGCAGGATGCTTGGACCAGGGAAGGGATTCTCCTGGACATGGTGATCCAATGCATCCAGCCATCTAGGTGGAAGGAAGAGAAGGTACAAAAGCCTGGAATTAGGAAGCCACGGGGAACTGGGGGGTAAACAGTGGGTCTTTGGTAGTTTGAATGTACTGCACCAAGGGAGTGGTAGGAAAGCTGCTCGAGTCGGTGAAGCATTTTGTAAATGAGGCTAAGGATGTGGCCTTGAGGTACGTATTAAAGGCTTTGAGAAGAGATGTAAGGCCAGGGCAGAGACACTGCGGGTAAAGGCCACAGAACAAATGGGTGTCCTGTGTGGCGTGAGAACCGGCACTGGTAGAGTGGCGTGAGCATGGGGGCAAGATCACCAAACATAATAACTACGCTTTGGAGGAAAAAGGACCTAGGAAGCCTAGTGAGTCTTCCCTGCCCAGTGCGAACATCATGAACAGAAACAAAGGGAACAGCAGCAGAGTGCGCTGGGCGGCTGTGCAGAGACCGACGGGGAGGTTCTGGCAGCACCTTGGCTGGAACTGCCCGGCGGGCCAGGGGAGAGTGGGAGTAGGAGGAGGAAAGTGGGGAAATCCGAACACAGGAGCCACGTACGTGCCGGGCGACTGGGTGGCATCACGAAGATGAAATGAGAAAGCAAGCACCATCACGAATCAGGGGCCTGGTAGGCACTGTGCATTTCTTCAGAAGGGCTCCAGGTGCTCCACCTCCGGCCCTCAGTTGGTAAGTCAGCTCAGGGCTTCAGAGCGCTGCCGGTGCAAGCAGCAGAGGGTGATTCCAGCCCAGGTCTGTGATCCCGGACACCAAGAGTCCATGTTTCCCAGGCCCAGAATTCTCTACGCTAAAAGTAACTTTAAAACCAAAAATATAGGAAGCAAAAACTATACTTAGCATAAAGGACAGCCCTCATTGTTACATTTGCATTTTGAGACACCATCATGAATGTGCATAGCCAACAGGCTGCTGGTCGGGGAAGAAGGACTCTTGTTAAAGATAGCACCTGATTTGTTCTGACGTGCGTGGATTTGGTGGCTCACCTCTCCACTGAATACACATTTAATTAGATGCCTGGACCTTCATTTTCTCCTGTAAATACAGCGATCCCACTCCTAGTCCCCAAGGTCCTGTGTGTTATGAACAGCTTTTGTATGTGTGTGACACAGTGGTTGGCATATATTGGGTGTTTAATAAATGTCTATGCTCTCTCTCCCTTTTCACCTTTTGCAATGTGAGGTTGCCCCGGAGCTCAAGGGTTTCCTATGCACATATACAACACTCATCTGTTGGAACTCTGGGAAGTTAAAGATGTGAGACAGGCGTGAAGCCGATCGTTACAGAAATAGACTATGGTGTGACTCGTGTGTTGGTCAGAATAACGCTCCCGTGCATGGCCAACGCTGTCTGTATTCCAATCCTCAGCTAAATGGCAAAGGAGAATCATAACTGCATGAGATTAAGGTCACTTAATGATGATCAAGGAAGATTATCCTGGATTATTTGGGATCACAAGGACTCCGGGGAAACTGGAAAAAGAAATTGTAGGAGAGATGGTACAGTGAGGGCTGACGTCTTTGGAAGGGGGAAGAGCCCTGGAACATGGAAGCATCCAGAGACTGGGACAGGTAAGGGTGCAGACTTCTCTCTTCCCCAGGAGAGCAGCCACCTCGTCCCTAGTCAGTGTCCTGTTTTAAATTTCTTAACTAGAGAGCTGGAGCAGAGGTGGTCTATGTGGCTTTAAGCTCATAGCAGCAATAGGAAACTAAGACAGTGGAGATGCCGTAGGAGTTGACAAAAATACAAAAAAAAAAAAAAAATACTGCACAACTCATCTGTTACTTTCACAAAGGAGGCCCCCCAGAAAAGGGGGGAGCACCCAGTGTGGACACCTGGTGAGGACCAGAGTGGTCTGGGGAAGGATGGGTGGAACTAATCGGCCCACATTGGCCTGTGCCAGGTGGTTGCACCGAACTTGCCCCGAAGGCATTGTCGTGATGGTCTCCGGGACTGCCTTAAGAAATTCAGGAGTAGCTTAATGACCCAAGGAAGAGTGTGAGGGAACCCAGCGCTGTCTGTTTGCTAAGAGTTATGCTCTGTAATTATCCCCAGGCAAGCTTGATTCCCTGTATGAATGGGCCTGATGCTAGCAGCAAGAACTTCAGGAGAGCTGGGGGGCAAACTCCTCCAGGTGTGGCTAAAGAGATGGCTTTCTCCTGGGCCCTCGTGCGGCTCTCCGCGTGTGCACAGCTCTGCCGCATGCTACTCCCTTCTTCGCCTCCCCATTCTCAAACACCACAAGGCTCTGCTGATGAATGGGTACTTCCTTTTACCTATGCTTTAACATTAGGTCTGTCTTTCTTTTAGCTGCAGTGGGTGTAAAATTCATTTCATGTGTCAGGTTTTTAGCCGTACTTTTTAAATAACTTTCTTTTGTTCCAAATATGCTCCGTTTACCTCTGGGTCTGCAATGTTAGGGACCCAGGAAAGCTCACTTCTCTATATCACTCCCCTGCCCAAAGCTCACACCCTGAGCCTCCTCTGCCTGTTGGGTGGAGGCGAGCCTCACCCTTAGCAGCAGAGAGGGGAGACTCTGGACTGGACCAGGGTCTCTGAGGATTACTGCTGCTTCCTGTCCCACGAACCAGGCACCCTGGCTGCTCCGTGCTGGTGTTTCTCCAGTCTCAAACAGCCACCACAGGTGCCCTGCAGAAGAACTTGTCCAAGCTTTCAAAAACAATGATTTTGAAAGTGCCCTCAGTGCCCCCCAGCGCCACCATGATGTCGGGTACCCTCTTGCCGTCTTGCCTGTCACCCCTCTGCCTTCTGATGAGGAGGGCAGCATTGGGCTAGGTTATTGAGGAAAGGAAGGGGTTCTTTCCCAGGCCACAGCCGCCATGCCTGGAGGTGGGGCTCGCTGCCTGGACACTGCTGGACTGTGGCAGTAGGAGAGGACGGGCACTTCCAGGGCTGCACATTCCCTGGACGCTGAGCTGTAGTCTTCTCCAAGGGTATCGTAATGCCTCCTGCCCATGAATGAAGAATTTTTTATTATATATGGTCTTAATAAAAGTTATATACTCCTAGAATGTGTTTCAAAAGTATTGAGTCAAAAACCTTAAGAATTTCCCACTTACTTTCCTCTTTTGAAAAAAGACCTCAGTGTATTTATATCAATATTATAGGGTTTGGATTTATTTATATATTTATTTATTTTTATCTTTTTAAGACAGGATCTCACTATGCAGCTCAGGCTGGCCTTGAGCTCACTATGTGGCCCAGGGTGGTCTTGAACTCACAGCGATCCTCCTGCCTCAGCCTCCTGAGTACTGAGATTACAGGCACATGCCACCACACCTGGCCGGGGTTTGGATTTAAAATCTGTGTTGTTGATGGTCTAAAGATGCTGTGCCGGTCTTGTACCACCCTCTCTTTCTCTCCCCACCTCCACCTCTGCAGGATGCACAGGTATTTTACAAACCCATCATTAGTGGGGAAGAGCAAAGGAGGAAGCTGGCTGACCCGAGGGTGAGAATGTGTGCGGTGATGCTGTGCGAGACGAGGTCAGTGTGCTTCCTCTCAGAAGCAGGTGCCAGCCCTTTGTCATCTTCCCCCCCACTTTTCTGCTTAGCATCAAAGCAGCTGTAACTGCAGTGGTGGCTTGCAGGTCAGGAGGCCCCATTATCCTCAGACTGAAGCCAGGAGAGCTTCATCTAACCCCGAGAGTATAGCTTTTGGTCACCTTGGTATACTGTGGGATGAAATGCTCTATCAGGCCTCCAACTTTGGGGTGACCCTGGCTCTTAATTCTTGTCTTTTCGTCTTTGGCCCAGGGGTGGTTCAGTGCCTCTGTGGATCAGATGGCCAGTGGGTCGGCATTAGCTCCCCGTGTCCTGCTCATCTCAGTGTGGCTTGTTAATTATGGGGTGAAGCGCTCTTACAGCAAAGTGTGGACTGAAAGGGATGTCATAGAGGAAAGGCTAGGGGTAGGATGATGGCTCTTAGGGGCCTGATTGAATCTCTAAAAGATACTGAAACCGGAGCCCTCAGTGTGTGTGAAGTTGACCTTGGAAGGGGAGTCTTTGCTGATGAGTTATGTTGAGATGAAGTCGTCAGGGTGGGTTTTGGTCCAGTATAATTCACGTCCCTTAAGAATGGGGGAAATTCGGATCCAGTGAATGTCACATACAGAGAAGGTGCTCAAGACAGAGATAGCACCAAGTACAACCCAGGGACTGAGGATAGCAGAAGCATGGAGAGACGTGTGGGATGGATGCCCCTTTTGCCATGACCCCTGCAAGGAACTCTCTCTGCAGACACTTCCGTCTCAGAACAGAGAGACAATGAATTCCTCTGGGCCAAGCCACCTGCTTTGTTAGAGCAGGCCCAGAAAGTTCATAGAATGGCACGTGGAGACTTGATGCATGTGTAGAACCCCCGGGGTGAATAAAGGGGAAACACTCAGAAGGGCAAGCGCTCAGGCCAGGGTGCAGAGATGGAGCTGCATCCACCCTGGAGCAACTGCTCAGAGCTAGCACAGGGCTGCAGCAGCAGGCACAGGCCCTCCTGGCTTCAGTCTGAGGATCATGGAAGCCATTGGAGAGCGTGGGTCTGTGTGGTTTCAATCATGTTATAGTTTAGAAAGGGCACCGTGGAAGGGGTTTTGAGATTGGACAGGGGAGAGGACAGCAAGGAAGGACTGAAGAAAGAGGTCACACTGCAGAGGGGGAAAGAATAAAAACTTGGGTGAAGGACTGGAGAGATAGCTTGGTGGCATAAGCACCTGCCTGGCAAGTATAAGGTCCCGAGTTCAATCCCCAGACTGCATGCTGTGCCAGCCCTAGACCCCAGAGTGCTGGCCCCACAATAAGGCATGGGAGTGCATGCTTTTAATCCCAGAACTAGGAGGCTGACACAGGAGGGAGGATCACTATGAGTCTGAACTGCATAGTAAGACCTTGTTTTTTTTGTATTTTAGGGAAGGGTCTACAGGGTGTTCAGGGTCTCATTATTAGATCAGACTTGTAGTAATCTACCTGTTTAAAGCCTCCCAGAAGCTAGGATTACAGGGGCATGCCATAATGTCTAGTCTTACGTGCTGTCTCAGTGCACTCCAGGGATGGGGCCAACACGGCAGATCTGGGGATAAAGCCCCTGTTACCTGTGCCTGCTTGCAGGTGCTTTAATCCACTGAGCTATTTGACCATCCCTGAGACCCTGTATTAAAAAGAAAAAGACTTGGATGGAGTAGCAGGAAGGTGAATGAGGGAAAAGGTACAGTCAAGAGATGAACAGGCCCTGACCACTGGGGAGCTGAGATAGCAATAGGAGTCGTAGTGCAAGCTCTCAAGGGAAGAATGGTACCATGTGGAAAGCAAGTGGGAGCCATGTTTTAGGGGCTGGGCAAGATGTTGAATTTCATTTGCGTGTGTTGGACTCCAGATGCCTTCGAGACACGGACGAGGAGACAGCTATTGTGAGTGATCTGGGATGATGAAGGGGCTACAGAGTCATCACCCTGCGTGCGGCCGTCAGCCCAGAGCGTGGCTGGATCCATCAGAGGAATCAAACAGGAGATGAGGAGCGCTGGGGGCTGAGCCCCGATGTGCTGCGATAATGTTGGGGAGATCAGTAAAGCAGGAAGGCACGGGGACCCAAGAAGCCATGTCAGTAGGGAGCCAGAGAACACATGGCTTGGCAGTGTTGCAAATACATACAGTGGTCCTTGGCCGTTTCGGAATAAAACTTAAAAGGTCATACGTTGTAGAGAACTTGGGAAAGACAACAGCGAATAAAGAGAATGCACTGAAAAAGAAAAAGAGGACGAGAAAGCCCACAGGTGCAAATATGACAGAAGAGGCCACGAGGCCACGTGAGGCCAGCTGGATGAGGAGCAGAGTGTTAGGGGCCTAGAGCGGAGCTGGGTCACAAGGAGGCGGCAGCCCTGGAACGAGTCTGCGATAGCTGGGGAGTGAGTGAGTGGGAAAGGAGAAGACGGGGTCGTCTTGTGCAAAGGCAAAGAAGGCACTGAGATGGTGGGTGGTGGGAGCAGGCTTGCCGCGGACCTTGTGTGTTTCGTCTTCCTCAGCTGGAGGAACAAAAGCAATTCTCTCTCCCCAGCTTTTACTACTCATGTTATTACTCAGCTTGAGCAAGTCTGGGTTATAAATGGGCCCAGGGACAGGCGCCACTCCTTGGGGTCGTGGTCTTGTGTGGCTGGTCACTTCTGCAGCAAGAGACAGCCCCGTGATGGAGCAGGCTGCCGTGGAGGGGGCAGGACGAAGCGCAGTTCCGATCTGCAGGCATTGCATAGATAATTCCAGAGCTGTCAGGGTCTGGGCTCTAGAGGGAACCACATGGTTGGGATGAATCTGGCTCCGTGCGGTGGTGGCACATGGCTCTTTTCACCATGGATCGCAAGGCTCTGCACAGGCAGGGCTGTCCTTGCATGAGCAGCCTTCGAATTTACGTCTTGACTTTTCTGGTCATCTTCCAACAGATTATTTAAGTATCAGGCAATTAGTTTCCAGATTTGACAGCACCGACCCTTGGAAGGAGGTGTGCCTTGCTTCATCTTTCTCTGCTTGTGTCTGAGCCTTTCTAGGAGAAGAGACAAACAGCCATTTATTGAAGACCTAAAATTTGTTAAATGCCTTCATAAGTGTATTCATTTAGCTGTCTCATACCATGTTTGCAACTTCAATATCTTGATTTCATTGATTTTTAATTTTAATTTATTTTGAGTCACTCTACTGAGCAAAGTGATCTTAATTTTATCTTATTTACTTTTCTGGCCCACTCAGTGGCTTGTGGTGCCAGGGATCAAATGGCAGTCCTTGCGCTTGCCTAAGCTTGCCTAAGTAGGCACTTTAGACCACTGAGCTATCTAGCCAGCCCCACGATCTTGATTTTAGATGAAGAAGTGGTGTCAGTGGAATTAATGGCTCACAGATAAGAGAGCTGGATTCAAGCTCTCAGTGCCCTTCATTCTTGCCCTCTCTGCCTGGCTCAGTGATGTGTAAGTCTAGATCTGTGGGAAGCCTCAGAAATGATCCTGTTGTAAATGGAAAGTGCTTCTCGTGCATGAAGGCTAACCTCTGGCAGAAGACCATAATTTAGTTTGGGGGATTATCAGAGGGGATTCCAGACAGTATACATTTTAGGAAGGAACTGTGAGGTACCCATTCCAGTCCTGCAGAAGTCCAGAGCAAGGAAGGATTCCTGTGAGCTCCTGCAGTCAAAGTGCCCTCCTGGAAAAAGTAACTTCACCTGAGCTTGGAGACAGAGAAATGGAAACTGTGAAGAGGAGGAGGAGGAGGAAGAGGGAAAAGGAGAAGAAGAAGAAGGAGGAGGAGGAGGAGGAGGAGAAGGAGAAGGAGAAGAAGAAGGAGGAGGAGAGGAAGAAAAAGAAGGAGAGGAAGAAGAAGAAAAAGAAGGAGAAGAAGAAGAGGAGGAGGAGGAGGAAGAGGATGAGGAAGAGGAGGAGGAGAAGTTGGAGTTGGAGGAGGAGGAGGAGGAGGCGGAGGAGTTGGAGGAGGAGGAGGAAGAGGAGGAGGAGGCTTGTAAGGAAATCCAAAGGGAAGGCCAGCAAAAGATTTCTACAAGTTGATTAAGAATTATCTAGAGTACAGAAAAGGTGCATCTCTGGCTGGAGTTTTGTTGGTTTAATAAAGATCAACTTAAAATTCCATATGTAGGTAATAGAGAGCTATTGCAGAACTCAAGCAGGGACCAGTTTCCTCCCTCCCTTTATCTCCTCCTCACTCTTCCTCCCTCCTTCCCTCCCTCCCTCCCTCCCTTCTATCCATTCCTCTATCCACCCAACTACTTGTCTATCAGACTCATGAACATGCGCTGGGGATTGTGTGTGAGGTTCTTTATGTATGAAATAGAAACCAAATGTAAGTAAAAGAGTTTGAAATTTTCAGCAGAATGCAAGCAAGGAAACTAGAAAGATTCAAAAGAAAAAAAAAAGGAAGTATTTTCTTATCTGCTTATTCTGTCTTGTTATCTTTTTATTTAGTATCTACCTCAAAAGCCGCTTCCTCCCACACATCTGTCTACATGGCTGTGGGTTGTTATTCTCCAATTATAGTCCCTTTTGAACATGTCTCTTCTTTTTAACTGGACTATGAACTCAGAGACTGTAATATAAACAAATTTGAAATCTGAATCAATAATTATTTGGTATCAATCAGAAGCCAGGCACTAGGCTAGTTTCTAGGAGTTCAGAAATTTTTGCTGTGTTGAACTGATGAGAAGAGAGAGCTTCATGCCTTGAGTCTCATGGAGTCCCAAGTCCCATGGACTTGTGAACACTTGTTAGATGATGGAGAGAGATGAGCCCTTTAGGGTTGGAGCAGTCACTGAGCAGCCATGGTAGTTTCAGGGAGCTAGAGATATTTGGAGGGAGTGTTGGCCGTTGGGCTGGGCAGCAGCAGGCCAAACATGGTCAGATGAACACGGACAGATGACACCCCTCCGACCCCCATCACAAGCAGAGTCAGCAACACTTGGCTCTGTCGGAGGTGTGAAGAGCTTACTCACCGTGCGGCCCTACCTTGACCTGTAGGGTCACCAGGATGTGGACACCCTGGCCCAGTGCATCCTGGGAGCTAGACTGCTTAGCATGGTACCTGTGCGTGGGGATGGGCTAGTGACTTCAGTCGTGTCGAGTCAGTAGCGTGGCCCTTGATTTGGTACCACACTCTATTAGTTTTGAGAGCGGAGAGTGAGGTTCCCTCCCATGCCAGTTTTCTGAATTTATTCTTAGCTTGCACACTAACAAATTCCTATGCAGTTCTAAGAGGGCCTCTGTAGAGATGAAACAGATGAAACACAACAGAGGCATCTCCACAGGGCATCTTTCTCACCGTGCAAGCCTTACCTCAGGTATTCTACCAATTTAAGGTTCACTATTGAAATGAGAACGGAAAGGTCCAAACTCCTCAGTCACTGTCAGTCTATCGAGTTGTGAATTGTGCAGTGGATGTCACAGGATTGGAATGTGCTGGGGTGCATGTGCTGTGCATTATTGTAGCTGTGTGACTGTTTGGAAATACTTCAAGGATTATACATGACTCAGAATGAAACTTTTTATATTGGCATCAGCCAGCATCATTTTTTTTTTTTTTTTTTTTTTTTTTAAGTAGGCATGTTGAGCTGGCGGGAGCCTGCTTCACTGTCTGAATACCAGATCAGTTTCATGAATATTCTTAAAAGTTGCTAATCCTGTAGATTTCACATTAGCAGATTTACATAAGCGTACTTCTGCTGAATGAATACATTAGCTCATGTTGCGTTGTAAAGCTCCTTTATCTGACAAGCACACCTGTCACTAGGTGTCCTCAATTTGCTTAATTGAAGATACTTTTCTGAGGTCATTTGCTTTTCCTTCTAGGGTTAAAGGTTGTGCACAATTTTCCTTTTTTGCTCCCATCTGCAGTGGTTCTCAGATGCCTGCCTATGAACACTGCATGCTCTGTTTTAAACTCTTAGGTGACTTCCCCCTGGGGCATATACATTTACTTCTTAAGGTCTTGTAATTCACTTGAAAAGCACATTTACTCACACTAATAAAATTTTCTTCCAGCTATATATTTTCCTGCATGACATCATCTCATTAAGCGTTAGACTCACTCCAGCTTGGATTTCCCCCAAAGACTGTGGGAAGTTTGTGGCTGGTTCCATGAAATGAACTCTTATACCGTGATAGTCTAAAAATAGTTGCACCACACTGTAAAAACATATTGCAAGGGACTTAGATTCATGTCTTCTGTTATCAGGAGCTATCAGATGATGGGAAGGGAAAGAGACTTAGAGAGATCAGTTTAATCTGGGCCAGCCTTTCAGTTTACAGATAAGAAAAATGAATCCCTGACCGTGAGACGATTTGCTTAGGGCCCACGGAGAGTCTCTGGCATTCCCCTCCCCCCCATGAGGCTCACACCTCTGGGTTCTTTATTCAAAGAAAAAAATGTCCAACTTGGATGTTTGGAGGATAGGAGAGAAAAATGTTTGGGATTCTACAGGTTTGGATTAAAATTCCAGCTCATGATTTAGCAGCTGTTTTGATTTTGAGATATTGTCAGCCTGCCTATGTCTCTTCACCTCTAGGAGTGTGGTATTTGTGGTTTCTTCATAGAATTGTTATGGCTAATACATGACACAATCTAAGCAGGAATAGTACATTGTTTGGTACAGAAGAACTGTTCAACAAGTGGTAGGTATCATTCTTATTATTTTTGTGTATAAAAGAAGTATAGAACAAAGCGTAAAGGTCTTAATTACTAGAACTAAGTAATTTGAAGGAGGAGTGATTACTTTCTATAAATTATTGCTTGGGAAGCACATGAGGTGTGTGTGTGGAAATCCAACAGAAGTTTTTGCTGTCTTCTTGCTAGTTTTCAATGGATAGTATACAGTTGAAGTTGATTTATGGTCAAAATAGCTGAGCCTGGAATTAGGGACTGGTGCCACAGGGTGGCAGTGGCTTCTTAGTCATCGGCCTATGATTTTGCTCCCCAAAGGGGTGATAGGAAAGAGGTAACTGGGTCATGTCTGTGTCCATGCTCCTTAAAGGAAGGGCACAACCAGCACACACCCACATTTATTAAAATACTCTAACGGATAGGACTTCGATGTGTTTGGCTTCCTCCCGACCACCGTGGGCAGCCTCTGTGCCAGGATCATGTGACAGTGTCAGGACTCTGGATCCTTTCCTGTGTCTCTGCTTAGACATTGTCCTCTCTGCTCCCAAGTGATACTGCTGTGACTTCTGTTCCTGTGGACTAACTTTGCACATTTTTACCCATGGTACAGGTACTCCTTGTATGTGTCTTGTGTTCAGTATTCTTTTGAGATTCACACACGTGCTATGTGAAGCAGGAGTCTTTACATTACTGCTTATTTATTCAACCTATTCTTTAAAACATGGCCTGTTTTTACTGTGTATTTGCAATATGTGACAATTACGTTCATCATGGCCAAAAATAAATTCCCTTTATTTTTCCTTTCCCTCCTCTCCCTCACTTCTTTCTCCAATTCTTGGTCCCTTTGTCATTTGCAGATCTGTCTCCTTGTTTCTTATTATCTTTTATCTCACCCTTTAAATTACTGATAGTTTGTATTTCTCATATAAATCACATGATATTCAAACCTATGTGTCTTATTTCACTTAACACACATGTTCCAAGGTACATCCACTGTCCTGCAAATTATCCAGTTCACACTTGATGGGTGTTTGAACTGTTTCCAGTTTTTTTTCCTTTAAAATAATGATACGAGGGAAGTTAGCTCCTGCATTGTGTTTGGTGCACATACACACGTGCTGCTCTTGGCCGTGGGTGTAGGAACAGAGCTGCTGGGGGTGCTGCTGGGGGCAGAGGCACAACTTCAGACCACATCGAGTCTTCCTCGGTGGTGGCATCAGTCTACAAGGGTTCCAGTTGCCCCATGTTTTGCCAATAAATAAAATAATTACATTAAAATGTTCACAAATGCTCTAGCAGGTGCATAGTGGTGTTTCGTTGTGTGGATTTTCCCGATGACTAGTGATGCTTTTATGGTTGGGATTTTAAATGTCCTCTGTCTTAGTTACTTTTTATTCATTGCGGGGACAAATACCCAACACTCAAAATGAAGGAAGGAAAGGTTTACGTGGCTCACAGTTTGTGGGGGTTTCAGTTCATACTCCGCTGCCTCCAAGGCAAATGACAGCAGTTCAGGGCTGCAGAGAACAATGAAGAGCAGAGGAGGAGGAGCGCCTGCGAAGATCATAGCTCCCCCCGAGGCTGGGACTTCTGCAAAGAAGCCAGGCAGAGCGGCCGGGAAGCCCTCCTCAACTCCTTTACATGCGCCTTTTGTGCTGAGTCACTCTGGGGTGGCCCGTGGCCTAGGGTGGGCCCAATCATGCTCTAGGGTTGAACCAATCACACCCCAGTGCCAGCCCAAGGACATCACAGGTTGGGTCCTGCCAGCCTGTAGAGCTGGGCTCCCCTGAGGGAGCTGCCTGGCTGATTTAGCCAAGTTGACAGGTACCCCATCCCCCCAAGTCACTGAAGGCACCAGCCACCAGTGCAACAGTGGTCACTCTGAGGAGGACATTGGATCCAGGCTTATTGGCTTTGGGGAG
The DNA here is from genome assembly GCA_004027165.1 of Ctenomys sociabilis. Classification (NCBI taxonomy): domain Eukaryota; kingdom Metazoa; phylum Chordata; class Mammalia; order Rodentia; family Ctenomyidae; genus Ctenomys; species Ctenomys sociabilis. Next base: position 28,738 of record PVKA01008591.1, read on the forward strand.
TGATGTTTGGTTGTAAAAGTAATTCTCTCTCTCTCTCTGTCTCTGTCTCACTCTCTCTCTTTGTCTCTGTCTTTCTGTATCTCTCTCTGTCTGTCTCTGTCTCTCTCTTTCTCTCTCTGTCTCTGTCTCTCTCTGTCTCTGTCTCACTCTCTCTCTTTGTCTCTCTGTCTGTCTCTGTCTCTTTCTCTCTCTGTCTCTCTGTCTCTCTCTGTCTCTGTCTCTCTCTTTGTCTCTGTCTCACTCTTTCTCTCTTTGTCTCTGTCTTTCTGTCTCTGTCTCTGTCTCTGTTTCTCTTTCTCTCTCTCTCTCTCTCTGTCTCTCTGTCTCTGTCTCACTCTTTCTCTCTTTGTCTCTGTCTTTCTGTCTCTGTCTGTCTCTGTCTCTCTTTCTCTCTCTGTCTCTCTGTCTCTGTCTCACTCTCTCTTTGTCTCTATCTTTCTGTCTCTCTCTCTGTCTGTCTCTGTCTCTGTCTCTCTCTTTGTCTCTGTCTCACTCTTTCTCTCTTTGTCTCTGTCTTTCTGTCTCTGTCTCTGTCTCTCTTTCTCTCTCTGTCTCTCTCTCTGTCTCTCTCCCCCTCCCCCTGAGTTTCTGTGTCTGCCTCCCCCTCAGGCAGCTTTCTCCCACCCTGTGTTTCCACCATATGTTCAGCCTCCCCACAGGCCTGAAGAAACCAGGCCAAATGACTCAAAACCATGAGCCAGAATAAACCCTTTCTGTTTCCAGTTGGTTTCTCCCAGGTATTTGTCACTGTGACAGAAATCTGAGTAACACAGAGGCTGAGAACATCTTTGTGTTTAGCCCCCACTTAGACAGCACTCTTTTGGGGAGTTTCTGCTGAAGACTCTTCTCTAGGCGCCTGTTGTCTCTTGACAATCAATATGCAAGAGTTCTTCCTCCTGGTACTAGGGATTAAACCCAGGTCCTTCTCCCTGAGCTACATCCCCTGCCCTTTATATTTTTAAAAAGTTTGAGACAGTCTTTTAAACTTGTAGAGTTGCCCAAGCTGGATACAAATTTGTACAGTCCTGCCACGGCCTCCCACCATGTTGGGTTTATAGGCGTGGACCATCTGATCTGGCTTAATTCCTTCAGCTACACAGACATTCTTCATTTAATTAGTTTATTCTGTCAGTCTTCTCCTTTGCATTCATCCTTTTACATGTGCATTTTGAAATATGAGTGCACCCTAAGATTATGAAGACTTTACCTTCTAAGCTATTTCCTTGAAGTTCTGATTTTTTCATCTATTATAATGGGGTCTTCTGGGTATAGTGGCACATGCCTATAACCTCAGCATGTGGGAAGCTGAGGCAGGAGGATCGCTGTGTGTTTGAGACTAGCTTGTGGTGTATAAGAGAGTTTAAGGCCAGCCTCAATATGTAAACTCAAACAACAAAACAAAATAATTGGGTCTAAAATCCACATGGAATTAATTTTATTTATGGTAAGAGATGCTGACTAGGTTTTATTTTTTCCTGGATGAGAAGGTAATCAAGATACACACTTCAGATTTCTCACATAGGAGAACTGTCTGTGAGTTTTGTGCTGCTGTTTCTTCATTTGAACTAACTCAGTTGCAACTGACCTCCATGTTACCACAGCAAGAAAGATGCTACCAGGTCAGCAGTGACCCCTGAAGCCACGCCTTAATGAAATAAGGCTGTTCTGCACATTCTTATTACGGACCACCACCCCATGGAAGCCAAGGAGATAGCAATGGTTTTAATTGGGCTCAGGTCTCTGCTAGCAATGACAACTACCCAAGAACACTGAGTGAAGGGCTGGGGAGATGGCTCAGTAGAATGAGTACTTCCCTGGCAAGCACAAAGGCATGAGTTCAATCCCCAGTTCTGCCAAAAAAAAAAAACCCACTGAATGTAGGAAAATGATTGTATGATGTCAGCCCCAATCTTAGAGCTGTTATAAAATTTAAAAATATCACAGAAAAGATGGAGTATGATAGCACTTTTTATGATAGCTTTTTTTCTTTTTTTTGACAGGGCCACCTGTCAGTCTTTTAACTCCAGAGATTGTTCTTTTCTCTTATATTTGGGGAGCTCAGATACTAGTTCTCCACTGTACAACTGTGAAAAAAGTTTACATTTGTATTGAATTTAATTTTTATATTTATTTTATTTCATTTAGCATAAACTAATATAAATCTGCAATTTGTGTTGAAGCATAATTTGAGGTAAGGAGCCAATTTTATATTTTGCTAAGTAGTAGTAGCAACAGAATTTATCCTGAAACAGTCAAGAATGGGTGTCACTATTCCATATTTTTTTTCTTTTCCTATCATTTCTATTTTATTTTGCTACTTAAAATTATTTACATTTTGGGTTTCTCAAGTAAGTGAAAGCCAGCAGTATTTAACTTTGAGTGTCTGATTTATTTCACTTAGCATCATGGGTCTCAAGATATAGTTCATTTCAATTTAATTTCCATGTGTCACTTTAGTAGGAATCTGGTTGAGCATGGTACATGGAATAGGAAGGAGCTGTCAATTGTTATTTCTAGCTCACCAGTTGCTACTTCAAGAGTTCCTCTGGGGGGTCTCCTGTTTGCCTTTCTTGGCCATAAAGCAGAGCCTTATGGCAACGCATGTTGCCACTGAAATAGTGCTCATGTCCATGACCCCAAAAGGTTCTTTGGAAACTTTTGTGCTGAAGGAATAAAAAGTACTGCCTTCCACAGTTGCACCTCTAGAAAACAGAGACTCAGACTCAAGCCAGGCTTCCTGACGACGCATCTCCTGCAATCTATTGTGCTGCCCTCCTTGTTCAACCTTTCATCAGTGTGAGCTACTTTCTTCTAGTAGATTGACTATGACTTCTTTATACCTTCTTACAATACCTATAAGACATAGACTTTAGGGGGCAATTAATTCAGTTGCCCATACTAGTTCAATGACTTTAAACATTGAAAAAACAGGATATTTACGATAGGGCAGGACTTAGTAATATATCTGAAGGCTACGTTTTCTGTATCACTCTTTATATAACATTTGGGATACAGTCTGAGGATCAGGTGTTGTACTTAGTGCTGGGGACACAGAGATGGGCACTTGGGTCATTCTCAGGTCCAGTCAGGGAATCTCTTTGCTTCTAGTACAAAATATAAGTATTTGAGATGACCTGAGTTTCCCCCGAGGCACTCAGGAGTGAATTATCAAGGATAAAGATGATATTCTTACTTCAAGAGATGTATGTTTTGGTTTCAAATGGTTTCTGCCAGAAGAAAAACACCACAGCCAGAATGTCACCGATGGTGTGGCTGTCCTGTGAGCAGGACGGTCACCTGGACCAATCTTGAGGAGCTGGTAGTGACATTCACCATGCCCATTTCCTGGACCAGTTGGGCTTCTCTTGCCTGAGAGCATGAAGCAGCTGATGTCACACATAAAAGGCAGAGTTGTTGGGATTCTTTAGAGCTGTAAAAAAAATCTAATTCACAATGGTTCAAACTACAAAAAGCCATGTTTTTTGGTTTGAGCACTACACCTTGCAAAGGCAGGGTTGACATTAGGCTGGGACTGCTTCAGTGGCTCAACAGCTTCTCCAGTACAGGTGCTCCCATCACTTCCGCTGCACTCCTTAGGGCCAAATCCAATCTTTGGGACCCTCCATCACACTTACAACATGGCGGTCCTGGTTACAGGCTTGGTAGCAGTACCCTCTGCAGCACAGCAGCACAAAGCTAAAGAGGAAGTCATGCTTTCAACGTTTTGTTCTTTCTTCCCAGAATTGCTTAGCATAGTATCTTTTGAGTCACTTGCTTATTTTAGCTCTGTGCCTGAGATGGAAAGACCAGGTACTAACTGCCATAGGCCAATAACCCGGTTCTCAGGTAATGAACACTTGAACTTCACCTTGAAGTGAGAGGTCAGTCTCACCCTTTTAGTGTCTTCCACTAGCCTACTTTGTGTGACCTTCCTTTTCTCTAGTCTCTTTTGTGATTGATTTTTGCTTCCTTTTGTCCATGGAGATATATTTTCTCTAGAAAGTGGTAGCCAAATTGGAATGTTATGATCTTTCTTATAACTAAATTGACTAATTGGTGCTTTGGAATCTCATCAGAATTTTATGTTTGCAAACTCATTGACTCTTCAAAGGATCTATAGGGACCCCCAGAAATGCTTTGGCCATATTCCCATCCAAACCCCACCACTCCTCACCACCACTTCTCATTCAAATACACATAACTCCTCTGTTATTTCAATACTGGGAAATTTTGCAGGTATGTGTGGGTGGGTATCTGGGTGACTGAATTTTGTCTGTAAGTAGATGATGTGAATTTGATCTTCGACCTTCTAAAAGGACAACTGCAAAACAGAAGATGAATGGGAATATTACAACCTGCTTCTTTCTTCTCTATTATCCTTAACCTTCTAAATTCAAACAGGAGTCCCAGTTTCTGAGCTCCAGAATTTCCAAAGCCTTACTTGACACTGCCTAATTTACACAAAAGCTTGAGGTACATTTTCCTCCTCACTATTTTCTATTATTTTAAGGATGCTTGATGAAAAGCCATTTCATGTTTTTCTTCATTTTTTTTTCCTCTATGTTGGTTTTTCCTTATAAACTCATAGGTTACATTATTTAGGGTTGGGTCAATAGCTCGGAGGCATAAGTGCCTGCCTGGCAAGCACAAGGTCCTGAGTTTGATCCCTGGTGTCACATGCTGTGCCAGCAGGCTTAATGGTACATACCTGTAATCTCAGCACTAGGGAGGCTGAGACAAGAGACTATGAGTCTAAGCTGCATAGCAAGACCTTGTGTTAAAAACAAATAAACAAACAAGCAAACAAAAAAACCCCACACATGTATTTAGAAACTTTTCAGCCTTTTAGTAAATAAATAACAACTTTGGTCTGTTATTAAAATTGGTCACTTTTATAGCACCAGATAGTTGAGTGATTTAAATCTTTGATGTCTGAGAATATTAGCACATTATCATATACTAGTGTTAATGGACAGGTACATGCCATTATAATGAATAAATCTGTGAAATAATGACCTAAATAAAGTTGATCAGATTTCATAAAACTTGCATTTTTTCCAAACCACCAGCTCATAAGGCTATTTATTTATGACTGCATGGTATTGGGAGATGGCAGAATCCTACTGACGAGGTACCCAGCAGGGGAGCCTTAGGCCTTAGGTTGAGTGCATGGCCATGAACTGAAGGACTCTAATCCTTCCTTGTGTTTTCTTGTGCTCCCGAGTCAAGGTGTACTGCTTTGTTGGGGGCCCAAAGCAATGATTAGCGCCTCCAAAGCTTTGACACAAACTAAACTTCTGTTTTAGTAAGTTGATTATCTGAGGTATTTGTTGTAGCATCAGAAGAATGACTAACACAATATTCAGCTGGCTTCTTCTTATTTTAAAATTATTGATAGAAACTGTATTCCAGTATAAAATTTCCTGCTTCTATGGAGCAATGCTTTCCAGAGTCTACGTATAGTGCAATCATTTTCGGAGGCTTCTCTGAAGCCAGCAAGAGCTGCTTCTAGAATCACCCTTACTTCTACTTTCATTGTTCAGATACAGATGGGTTTGATCTACAGATTTCTGTCACTGTAATTTTATCTATATCTGCTAGTTCCCAATGACAACTGTGTGTGTGTGTGTGTGTGTGTGTGTGTGTATTTGGTACAGGGTTTCACTACACAGATCAGGCTTGTAGTGATTCTCCTGTTTTCAGCCTCCCCAGGGCTGGGATTACAGGCATGCACCACCACGCCCGGACTCTGTCGCAGGCTCAGCAGGGCATGCAGGACTCAGATTCGATCCCTGGTCCCTGTGCTTGCCAAAGCAGCCCAGGATAACTTTTATTTTTTATTTTATTTTATTTATTTTTTGTGTACTTTAGGGGAGAGTCTACAGGGTGTTCTAGTTGCCAAATTCTTAGCTTTCCATTAGCCACGCCTCACTACTACACCGGGCTCGTAGTGACCCGCCTGTTTACAGCCTCCCGAGAGCTGGGATTACAGGTGTGCTCCACCACGAGCTATTTGGGCAGCCCTTGGATAACTTTTATTTAGCCAAGAAAATTCCTCGTTTCTGTAACACAAGCACTAACTACTCTGCATTTCAAAGTGATCTTTTAAGAGACAGATTTGTAGAACTTTCATGGCTGTAAGCATGAGATCTGGGAATAACAAGCAACATGATACCACATTTCTTTGTCTCTATTGTTTCCAGAGTGAGACTTTATTTCTTCTTCTTATCATCATCATCATTTTGATGCTCCTATTCCTTCTTTCCCAGGTCTTCCTTCTCCTGTGACACCTTCTTCTTTTCTCTAAGTGTTTATGATAATCATTGTCCCTTTTAGAGGATGCCTGTCCATCTGTCTGTCTGCTCCTTTTCCCACCTTTTTCTTGTCATGGATGTCTGGCTAATGGAAAGCTAAGAACTTGGCAACTGGAAAAATCTAGTGGATTAGTACAAGCAGGAGACTAAGCTTTTCATCCAAAGATTTCAAGGAGGAAATGAGACACTGCGTCAAGCTAGACAGATGCCTGGGAGCGCGTTCCTTAAGTCACGTACACTGCAAGGTGCCGGTGAGCAGGCTTGGGGGGTGGGTGGGGTGGGCAATTCAGCAGGAAGCAGACAGGGGAGAGCGAAGCACAACCCACGCACACTGTTAGGAGCAAGTATCAAGGCTGAGATCTCTCCCTGATCAAAGACCTGAACATAGAAGAGAGAGAATGTGGGATTCAGCGGCAGACGAATGGTGTTCTTTGGGAAAACATGTATTACTGGAAAGAGCAGAAAATTTTTAGAGAATCTCTAATTTGAACTCCATAAACTTCAGGAAGCCAGAGATGAGATGGAAATGTAAGGCGTCTTGATGAAAAAGGGAGATGGTCATGATAAGGAATATTTTCTTTTGAAGAAAGCTAACATTTGATGACTTTTTAAATGGCTTGGAGCAGATCTGAAGCGGAGACAGTCCTCGAATCGCAGTGTCTTGCTTTCCTTTTCAATCTGCGTGGTTGCTATAGCTACGGACACATCCGGCAGCCCTCCCACTTTTGGACAGATGCTTTTAGTAGTTTAAAATTTATTTTTAAAAAGTGTATTTAGTTGGCTTAATGAGAAGAAAATTGTAAATTTAGGTTCCTTCTTTAGTTTGGCTTTTCAAAGAGAACTACCATCATGGAAAGCCAACTGGGCCATTAAAATTGCTCCGAATCTCAATAAATGTGACTTCTTTAGAAATGTTTTTCCCTTCTTGGCTCCTTCCTTGAGTTCTCTGCTCCCAGTTGCTTGGCTTCCTTCGCCTTAGCCCTGTCCTACCGCCATGAAACACGTAGATTAAACAGAGGGAAAACACTCGAAGCCTAGGCACAGGGAAAGACTTTCTAAACAGGACCACATTACATGGGAAGAAATAGGCAAAATCCAACATGGGAAAAAATAAAATTAAAAAGTTTCTGCACAGCAAAGGAAACAACAGGACAAAGCAACAACCTAAATAATAGTAGAAAATCTTTCCCAGCTACTCCTCCAACGTAAAGTGGATATCTAGACTCTAGAGAGCCTAAAAAATTGATCATCACAAGACTGGATAACTCAAGCAATAAATGGGCAAATGAATTGAACAGGAAATTCTCAAAAGACAAAATCTGAATTATCAAAAAGTCTATGAAAAGTTATTTCCTACTGTTAATCATTAGGGAATGCAAAGGAAAAAGTACTTTGAGATTTCATCTCACCCCTCTGGAAGGACCATCATCAAGGAGACAGGAAGCATTAAATTCTGGCAAGGGGAAAAAGCCATCCTTTTATACTGTTCATGGGAATGTAAATTAGTACTGCCGCTACGGAAATCAGTATGGAGATTCCTCAGGAAGCCAAAAAGAGAGCTACGGCCTACTTGAGCCCTCTCTACCACTCCTTGGTACCTACCTGAAGGAACTCAAGCCAGCGTAGTATAGAGACACCCATGTACTCAGGTGTATTGTGGCACAATTCATAACAGTGAAGCTACAGAGCCAGGCTAGGCACCCGTCCACAGATGAACAGATGAAGAAAATGTGTCCATGCACAGCGGTGGGTTGCTCAGGTACAAGAGAATGAAATTATGTTACTTTCAGAAAAATAAATGGAAATGGAGGCCACCACGCTAAGCACAATAAACGAGCCACAGACAGATAGCCCATGTTTTTCCTATTATGTACAGTTTTATGAACTAGGCCGTGAAAGTAGAAGGGAGACTATTACAAGACAAGAGAGACGGAGTTGAGGAGAGTGGACAGAGGGTCATGGGGCAAAGGAGAGCATCAAAATATATTCTATGGAACCCTAAAAATATACCTAGCCTAGAATTTTGTAACATTTGTATGCATTAATAAGTGTTTTAAAAAGAAGAAAAAAGATTTTGCTTATGCTGCCCTTAAATGCAAACTGCAAGCTTTCTAAAGTCATAGGTGTTCACAGAGGAATTATCTGGAGAGCTTTAATCGAATAAATGAAAGAATGAGCCCACTGAACAAAACAGATAGCATTTTTATTAACTATCAAATCATAGTGTTCGAGTCGAAGAAGTAGTAAAGAAGCAAGAGAGTTGAATCAGAAATGCAGGGGCTTTGATTGGCCCAGCATAGAGACAGAAGGTGTCTCTGGGGGAGCAGTGAAGGGGTCTGAGGAGCTAAGGTTCCTGGGTTCTACTTCAACCACAGCAGTTTGTTTTTTAAAAAAAATTATTTACAATTTGACATCTGAATTTTTAAATAATAGTTTCTATGACAAAAACTGTTAGAAAACTCTTGATGTTGAGTGAAATCGAAGAAGGTTTCCAAAATCCAAAAGAAAGGAACAAGTAACTGGAAACAGCGGGAGAAGATTCCAAAGACACAGTGTCACACTGAAGCCACCTGTGGATGGTGTGGTGCTGGAGAAAAGACCTCGGTGGATGAGAAGCAGCGATGGCAGAGGTGCAGGGGATGGAGGAACAGCTAGTGCATGGCAAGAGGAAGGGGGGGCCACTTTGTACAGCAGAATCTTTATAAAAAGGTCTTTATATCTATGTTTATATCTACATTGGATCAACATCTACAGCTATAGCAGCATCTGCAACTGCATCTATTGACATCTATGCCATTGGTTGATTGATTGACTGATTGATTGATTGGCTGCAGTGCTGGGGGATCTGAACCCAGAGTCTCATATGTGTAGGCAAACCCAGTATCACTGAGGTATACTGTCAGCCCATCTATGTTTGTATACATTTCTACAGCCTTCTCCAGATCTACTTTTATCTTCGTCTGTTTCTCTCTCTATCATCTGTATTTCTATATTTCCATCTCTATATTTCTATCATCTCAGTTCCTGCCTCTCCCCTCCCTATCTCCCTCTCCTTTTTTCTCTCTCCCTTTCTCCCTCTTTTTTTCTCTCTCTCTATGTCCATCTGCATATCTGTAATTATACAAGGAGCAAGAACAGCAACAAAACAAAGCCCCTAGCAATTTAGTTCCTTATGTTCAGACTATACAACACTTCTCCAAATTAGTCTTTTTTTTTTTTTTTTTTTGTCTTTTTGAGACAGGGTCTCACTATGCAGTTCAGGCTGGCCTCGAGCTCACTTTGTAGCTCAGGCTGGTCTCGAACTCACAACAATCCTCCTGCCTCAGCCTCCCGAGTGCTGGGATTACAGGCATGCGCCAACACGCCCGGCTTCCAAATTAGTCTTGAGAGAAAAGCCTTGTGTCCCTCCCTTGGTTTTTGTATTTATTAGGGTTTCTTTGGTGGGGGGGTGGGTTCTCAGGATGGAACTCAGGTCATACATACTCTAGGCAAGCATTTGACCGCTGAGCTGCATCCCTAGCCCTCAGCTTCTTAATTTTATAATAGCAAAAGTATTCACAGTTGAAAGTGCACACAGTTCCTGTTTATTTTTTCTATTTTGAGGAATGGGCAGGAGAGAAAAAGTAGACTAAAAGGCTCTTAAGTATAAACTACTTACTATTCACTCTTCCAAAAATCTTATTGTTTGAAGTTATTTAGATTATACCAGAGATGAATCAAAGTAGTTAACAGTAGGGTTATTGTATTTATTATAGAATTATTGACTAGAAAAATTAAAGTAAATAAATGTAATTATTTTTATATACTCTTAAATGCAAATAATGGAACAAATATCATGCATAATTTATCATTCTATTATGCTAACATTTTAAAAAATCCACCATATTATTAATAAAACTGGTAAGAAAGGAGGTACACATCAGAGAGATGTGAATTAAACATATCATCTTACAGGGAAGTAGGAAAGAGATTTTGGTTTTGAGTTTTAGTGTTAGAGAAATATACTTCATGTCTTATGTACATGAGTTAAGTATAAGATTTTCCACTTTTTAATCTGAAGACTCAAGGGTAGTTATTAACAGAAATTTAAAAAAAAGCAATTTTCACATCATAATAGAAAACAAAAGAAAATGTAGTGTGAAATTGTAAGAAAATGTGAAAAATAATAAAGTTTTCTCTCAGATTGTGAAAACATTAAACAAGATGTATACCAATAAGACAAACATGCTATTCATGATAACATAAAAATAGATTTAAAAAAATACTAGTTCAAGGTTAAAAGAACTCATTATGTGCTATTTGTAAAGGACACATCTAACTAAGAAAGGAAAAACGTAGAAATAAACTTAGAAGAAAGTCAGGCTAACATGAGCAAACAAACAAAACAAAAGTTATAAAATAGAGACTCATCTACTAATATTAAATAACTAAAATTTTAAAGTACGAAGGCATTAAAATGATGAACATCATTTTATATGATAAAAATCACAAGATATGCAATAGTCAAACATTCATGAGATACAAACCATGTTGATATCAGATTCAATAAAAGATTTTTATATAAGAATCACAAGAAGAAATGCCTAAGAATCAGGAGAATCTGAAGAATAGCACCAAGATCAATTAAATAGACTAAATGGAAATTTTCACCTTCCCAATAGTTGATTACTGTTGTGAAGCATCCACTGAGTAACTGGAAAATATAATTAGACCAGAAAGGAAAACTTAATGCATTTCATATGAGAGACATAATGTATTCTATTCTTTGTAATCATTGACTCGAGTCACGTGAAAAAGGTGGCAGTCTCCTCTCTCCACATGCTGAGCTTAAATTTGCGATTTTGTGTATTTTAGAAAACAGTGAATATGAAGAGTTCTTCATATTGAGTCAACAGGAGTTATGAAAGGAGTAATCAAAGGAAGAGCTGTGTCTCCAAGACAAGCAAATGACTGAAATTGACTTAAGAGTCAACCCACGTTAGAAAGATGAAGGCAAATAAAATTTGTCAAAAATGGTGGTAGTGGTTTTCCTGAGAGTAGTCTGCCCTGTATCGTGCTTTTGTCTTACCGTTTGCTCTTCTACTGCGTCCATCCTCCCTCTGCTGAGTCAGCTTTTGTCTCAGTCTTCACATTTGCATTTTCAAATGAACTTTTTGCCACTGTTGAAAAAAATCGGATGAAAATAGAAAAAAAATGCATTCTTGAAAACGTGCATCGAATGTGAAAAATCTTAAAGGACTGAATAATTCAGAACTCATTTTCATGGATCTAAAAGGTGGAGTTAAGAAACAATATGGAGCTGGGTGTAGTGGTATGCACATGGAATCCCAGCATTCAGGAGGCTGAGGCAAGAGGGTTGCTGTGAGTTTGAGGCCAACCTGGGCAACAAAGTGAGCTCTAGGCCAGCCTGAACTGCATAGTGAGACCCTGTCTCCAAAAGAGAAAACAAACAAACAATGTAAAGGCCTGGATGATTTTATAGCTTAAATGAATAAGGGACAAAATAAAAAAAATATGTAACATTTCCTTATTTAGTTATAAATAACCTCAATGCCACCTGACATATGATTTTTCTACATGAAATTTTATGACTGGGAATTCAGCTCAAGGATCAACTTCTTGCCTAGCATGCACGATGCCCTGGGTTTGATACCTAGAACTACATATGAACAAAAATAGCACAGCTACAATCCAAGTGGAGTTAAGCAAATAAAAATCTTAACTGGAAGACTAGAAAATTGGGAGCAGCATTCCAGTGGGCGAATAAGAGTTCATGACCACATTAACGTATTCCAAGAAGGCAGTAATAATTTGATTTAGAAATATTTCATTATAACACACGCTCATGGATCAAAAGGAAAAATTTTAAGGGCAGCAAACCAGTAATTTTTAACACTGAAATTCAATTACTGATGATTAATAATGAATTGAGAATGGAAATTTGATTTTTCTCTCTAGCTGAATCTTAATTGCTAATGTCCAATGCAGAGGGTATTTGATGATAGTTATATGAGCTAAGTGACAGTTATGTGGCGGAAATTATAAAGTATTGTGAGAGGTACACCTTCCTGAATTTCAGAGGAAGGTGACAGCAGAACAGTTCAGTTAGATTCACACATCTCTTGAGCTTTTTCACAGGGTGGGGCCCCCACACCCCAGGGCACGGAACCACGAAGCAGATCCAGCCACGTGGATACACAGAACATCAACCACTACACCAAGTGTCAGTGGGTGTGGTAAGATCAGCAGTGTTTTGCAAGTTCTTATTGTCCCGAGTCAATGAATTGGCTGCGGTGGGCAATTGGTAGATGTGGAAGGTTTCCACATAGCGCAGCAGGAACCACTGCAAGAACAAGCAGGCAGTGGACATGGTTAGTTGCTGGTATTCCTTTTTGTCTTCTTCCATAGCTGATCTACATGGTCCCGCTTGACCTCATACTAGATGGTTAGTGTCAGTTGCTGGGCCTGGAAAGTTCTGTAGTTGGAAGAGAGAGGGTTTGGTCTGAGCATGGAGCCGGCTTGGGAGCGGCTTGCTGCTCTTCAGATTGCACATTGTAACCATCCGCTCCCACCGTGATGCCGCATCAGAGTCTCTACTACATGAGCGCGTTGCTCTTCTGCTTGCAGCTTGGCTGGGGATTTACACACACCACCTCTTACGCATGTAAAAGATATTTACAGTAAAAATCACTGGACAATATTTCATACATAAAAATACCCAAGTATTTGTGCACAGCTTAGTGCAAAATGCAGTTCATAGTGATGCATCCTCTGTTCTGCCTACACCGAGGTTTCCAGGTCCTTCCTGCTGAGTGACTGGTGAAAGCCCTCAGTTACGTCTCCACCCTCTTCCTCGGGGCAAGCAAGAGGCCTGAGTTCAGGTTTGTTGTTCTTTTTCTTATCTCTGTGTTTGGGTACCTATGTGCAAATCAAAAAACAAAATTCTTGATTTTGTCTGTTTTAGAACTTTACCCATGCAGGATAGACACCATGTGTGATCGTGGTGGCCAGGAAAGTAAGGGTCCTGCTAGTCTATAAGACACTCCAATGGACCAGGAGCTGTGATCATCTCTGAGGTTCACAGGCATCAGGGTCATGGCCAGGCATCCTGCGTGCTCCTCACTGGCAATACCTGGCTGTGGGGAGGACAGCTAGACTTGTCCTCTGGGGCCCAATATGGATGCACAAGGACCGCCCCAGTGACCCTTCCTAGATTGCACTGTACTCTGCAGTGCTTCTACTCTTCTTTTCCCCTCTCTCTTCTGCTTTGGATCTTAGGACTCACTGCAATCTGAATGCTTCTCCAGATTTCCTGCAGCTCCCTGTCCACCTCCTATCCCACAGACATTTGTCAGAATAAAACCCTTACACACACACCCATTCAGTCCACTTTCTACTTCTTAAAGGACTTGAACTAGCACAGGGATTCTCTCCCTGCCCCGTGCCTTTTTCTTTACTAAACATTTTCTTTACATATTCCACTGATGCTGACTTGTGAATTTCATTTATTTTTTCCACTGCATAATATAGCTTAAATACTATCATTTATTTAGCTTTTTGTCTGTGAATGGGCACATCAATTGTTTTCTTTAGCATTTTTTTTTTTTTTTACATTATAAAAACAGAGGCTAGACAACAGTGTTCTGTGGATCACATCTGTCTGATTTTGTGTGGCCTATGACATGAAAATGGTTTTGTATTTTTAAATGGTTATGTAAATACATAAAACTCAAATTTAAGTGTCTATAACAGAAGTGGTTTTTGGATGGTAGCCAGATTCCTTTGTTTCTGTATTGTCTAAATGGCTGCTTTCTTGCTATGATGACAGAGTTGGGTAATTGCTGGGTGATCTTTAAAGAATAAAATATTTAACCTGTTAGCTGTACAGAAAAAGTTTGCAGACCTTTGCTAAGAGCTATGTCATTGTGAAGGATCTTGTGCGTGTCTTCCAGTGTGCATGTCTGAGGGTCACTAAGGATATGTAGCCTTAGGAAAGGAGTGTCAGAGCCAGAGGACATATGCAAGTCTAATTTCATGTTTTCCACTGATCAAGAGTGATATTGTCACCAGGGAGATGGCTCAGTAGAATAAGTACTTCCCTGGCAAGCACAAGGGTCTGAATTCAATCCCTGGTTCTGCCAAAAGAAAAAAAAAAAAAAACCTTAAAGAGTGATACTGTCTACATTTTCGAAGTTTTACTACCTGGATCAATGCTTGTTATGGTTTGAACAGACATTCCTTTGATTCCTAATGATAGAGCAAGCAATTAAGCAGAGGGGAAAAGTGGGGACTCTACAATAGGAAAACAACATGGCAAAGATAAGCCAGCTATAACCATTAATGTAAATGGTCTCAGTTTACCAATCAAAAGAAGCAGACCAGCAGAGTGGGTCAAGAAACAAAATTCAACAATATACTGCATACGAGAAACACATTTAACTCCAAAAGAAATTAATAGACAACATCAAACATCAATTACGAATGAGATTTAAAATAGTCTTATACTTATTTTGTTTTCTTTTTATGATACTACTGTATTTCTTTTACCTGTTTTCTTTTGGATGCTCTTTTCCTTGACTGAGATAGTTTATATACTATCTTTTTTAATCACTTAATTCACTGAGTTAGACCAAATCATGCCATTTACTTTATCATCTACATTGTCAATGTTGTATTTTTTTATAAAATTTATTTCTTTTGCATTTTCAGGCATGCACCACCATGCCTGGTCCTGGTGGCTGTCTCAGCGTTCTTGAGGACAGGGCCATGTGATGCTGGGGATCGAACCCTGGTTTCTGCACTTGTCTCAGCAGGTGCTTTGTCTGCTGAGCTCTCTCGCTGGCCTGGATTAGCATTATTTTTATGTTATTCCTGTAGAAGTGAATCATTTTGTCTCCTGATTGTTAGCATTCAATTGGTGCTATGCAAAGCTCCACGTAGGCATGGACCTAGGTCTGCCTGTCCCAGTCTGTCTCCCTTGTCTACTGACTATTCTGGCGCCCTGTTGTCTTGGTGACTTGGATAATGTTCGTGGGTCTCACTTGGCTCTTTTTTCTTAAGAAGCGTCTTGTACCTTTTCTTTCGTTTTTGAGTTTTCTTTTTCTTTCTTCCTTTTCTTTTTTTTTTTTTTACAAATATGCTAAATGATAAAAGCAAAGACAAAACATTAAAATCGATACAGAAGTTTGTAAATAGGAAACAAAATAGGAATTCAGTAATGATTGTTGTATCACATAATATCATCTTCAAATTAGTTGTTGGGATTACCAGGTATGTTGAGATGTCTTCCATCATGAGCTTGTTGAATTTTTCTTGCATTTTTTGTTATGTTCTAATGTGTGTATATACATCTACATATTCCATTTATTTTCAGTTGTTTTTTAAGTGCTCTTTTTCATGTATTTAGTATGGGGGGGGGTCCACAGGGTCTCATTACACACATTGGACTCATAGTGATCCTCCTGGTTTTAGCCTCCCAAGCTCTGGGATTACAGGCACGCGCCACCACACCCAGTCTCAATCGCTGTCTCAGCGTGCCCTGGGGTGCGGCTGACAGGGCACATGGTATGGGGGACCAAACCCCAGTCCCCACCCTTGCCTAAGCAGGCGTGTTAGTCCGCTGAGCAATCTGACCATCTCTTATGTATTCTCTTTACTTTCACTTGTTCTATACACTTAATTTTAGCTGCTGCCTCTGAAGAGCAGTTTGTCAAAGTTTTTCTTTTTCATGAATGATCTTAGCCTTTTCCTCGTATCCCTAGTTATCATGGATCTGTGGTTCATTTTCCTCGAAAGCCCATGTGTATGTTTCCCAGCCCTTAGGCTTGTACTCCTCTAGAAGGCTTTTGCCATCTGCAACACATCAAGTCTCAAGTATGGTCCCAAATTACAGTGAAAGGAATCTTCAAAGAATTAAAATAAATCTTTACTGATTTTTTTCTAAAGTTTATTTTGTCAGTTTTCTTTGGCTTGGAAATTTCTTCTTTTATTTTCAAGTTTTCTGTGTTCTTAAGCTTAAAACGCATCTTATCAACACCAGGAAGCTTATGTGTTCATCTTTCATGACCATAGTTATCCTTTAAATGTGAAGCATTGACCAACTGTATATTTTGTGACAACTGATCTGCGTGTGCGATGTTGCAATTGCATCTTAGTACTGCCTTCCTACATGCCTATCTTTTCATCTCTGTCCTTCTGTTATTTGGAAGCTACTTCTACTTGGTCTATCATTGGCAAGAAGTAAGGCTTCCATGCTATAAGTTAGATCAGTGTTTCCTTTTTTCTCCTAAAAATAAAAGCCAAAGTTCTTCTGGACCTTCCAAGACTTACAGGACATGGCTCTTCCTTGACCTGTCTTCCCCAGTCTGTTCTGCCTACACTGACCTTGATTCTCTGTGTTCTCCTTGGCTGGTGTGACTCTGAACACGAGTGTCACTGGATGGGTTCTGTCCAAGGGGAGCCTCATGGGACCACCACGTCTGTGGCCTGGGTCATTTCTTCCGATTCTAAGGCCCGCGTTCGGTAGCCTCTGGGCAGCTACATCTCTATGGCTTTCAATGCCGTAGACCTTCTCTTCTGGGCTGTTTCCTGGCAGGAATCCATCACTTTCAGTTCCCCCAGAGATGTGCTATTATATAAGGCAAATATAGAGCTTTCCCTAGATTTACACCTCTCTTAAAAGGAGGTCACTAAGTGACCAGGCCTCTGACTTGCCTCCTGTATTGTCTTTCTCTTCCCCTCATCTCAGTGAGTTAGAAGGGGAATCTTGCAGCAGAACCTTCTCTGACTCCAAGCCCGAGTTCCCCCAACCCACAGTTTATAGTAAAATTCTTTTGTCTATATATTGGGCTTGCTTCTGATATGTGAACCAGAAGCATTTGGAATTGAGCACCCCCTATCTTGTGGCTTCAAAAACCATTCTCCTGCTGTAGAATTCTTTCTTTTTTGTGCAGGGTCTTACTATGCAGTTCAAACTCATAGTGATCCTTCTGTTTTCAGCCTCCTCAGCCCTGGGATTACAGGTGCATGCCACCACTCCTGGACTCAATCACTGGCTCAGTGTGCCCGGGGCAGGGCTGGCACTGCATGTGGTGCCAGGAATTGAACCTCAGCCCCTGAGCTTGCCTAAGGAGGCTCTTAGTCCACTGAGCTACCTTTCTGGCCCTCTCCTGCTGCAAAATAAAAGATTATATTAAGTCTTTCATTTTCTTTGCAGTCTTTCTACAGCAGGGTCAATACATGCGTACAAATAAGAAAATGGGTACAGTAACCAAGGATTGCTTGATGTAAACTCAACCGCACAAAGTATGATTGCATGTTTTATAGCTTCTCAGGATGAAATATAAATCAATTAATGAGGCTTAATTGACACAAAGACTTTACTACAATTAGCATGTCAGGTAACGGGTGTGGCCTACAGACCCTGGATGCTATTTTAATGTTTCTAAAATTGGTCCTAATGACCCCCTCTTTTGCAAGGGGTCACTCTCTCTGCATCCCATGTGAGCCATCTAGCTTTGCATGGAGTGCATCCTTTTGGAACTGTGAGCTGGCACTATTCTGCAAGTTCCATTCCAAGCAGGTACCATGGTTTCTGTCTCCTGTCTCTGTCAGCGCACAGTAGGCTCTTAGGTCCGTTCAGCACACACTGTAGCTCTTTCTGTGCCACCCGTGGTGGGTCCTGGGAACACAAAGCAGCACCTGTATCAGTTCCTACTGGAGGAAGATGAAGGAAGTTTGACCCCGCTACTGCTGCTGGGGTCATGTGCCAAGGCAGCAGAGGACAATTCTTGAGACAGTGACAGTCATGACACAAGATTTAAAGAGACCAGTTGTGTTTGCCAGGTGGACTGAGGATGGAAGGGCCTTGCAGGAGGGAAACTGTATGGACAAAGCACTGAAGTGTGAAGTAAAGCAAAGGGGATTCAGGGAATCACACACCATTTGGCACCATCAGAGGGGAGTATAGAGCAAGCCTTGGAGAAGAGCAAGAGAAAGATGGAAAAAACGATGGTGTGGATCATGACAGTCCCACCTGAACAATCCCAGAAGGAGATTGGGGTTTTCTTTCTTTTCTTTTCTTTTCTTTCTTTCTTTCTTTCTTTCTTTCTTTCTTTCTTTCTTTCTTTCTTTCTTTCTTTCTTTCTTTCTTTCGGAAACCCCCCTATTCTGGAGGTAAACCATGAACTGAAAGAGTCTGAGGCCAGAGACAACACGAAAGACCCTGAAAACTAAGGAGATACAGAGGGAAGCAAAGCAGAAACACAGAAGCCATGGCTATGGTGCCTGGGTGGTTTGTTACACAGCACTGGTTCCCTTGGAAGGCAGACAGCCACCACCGAGACGCTGGTGAGGTCTAGGGATTCTGCTCATTCTCTTACACACTGTTCAACACTGAGCCTTCCACTACTGGGTACAAACTGTCATCATTGCCACTTTCCAAAAGCAAATCCGATAGGGCAGTGAATTCCGTGGAATTGTCCCACGAGTGAGTTGCAAACCTAGTAGCCTGCCTCAAGAGCCAGGCCTCCTAGAACGTGAGCAATGTGGGCACAAAGAATGACCTTTGTAAATGTTTCCTCCAGCTCCAGTTCTTCAATTTGAAAAATCCAGATTAAGACTAAACAAAAATAAGGGCAAAACAGCGTGGTGAGAGGATCTGGACTCAGGAGCTCACTGGGTTGAGCTCAACCCCAGCATATACATAAAACAAGATTTATATATAGTATTATAGATAATATAGTATTATACATATTACATAATATGCTATATGCATCATTATTGTATATTTTAACTTCAAAAATAGAGGTAAATATTCATAACTTGATATTTGGTATATTATCTATTTTAAAGCATGCAATTCAGTGGAATCACATACATTCACACAGTTGTGCAATATTCAGCACTCTAAGTCTTGAATTCCTTATCCTGCAAAACTGAGATTTTACAGTCATAAAATAGCAACTCCACACTTAACATTCCTGCAAGCCCCCACAACCAGCATTCTAACTTCATTCTCCATGAATTTGACTCTTCTTTGTGTGTCAGTTAAATGGAAGCACATCACCCTTAGCATTTTGTCTCTGGCTTGTTGCCCTTAACAGAATGTTCTCAGGAGGCATTCATGATATACCACATCTCAAAATTTCCTTTTTAAAAAAACAAAAAGCTGAGGGCTGGTGACATAGCTCAGTGGACTAAGCACCTGCAGAGGCAAGTTCAGGGACCAGGGTTCGATCCCTGGCATCACAGGCCACACCAGTTATCCCCTGCCCCCCCTAGGGGCACACTGAGTTGGCCACCAAGACCATTTGGGGGCATATGCCTATAATCTCAGTGCTGGGGAAGCTGAAGCAGGAGGATCACTGTGAATCTGAGCTGGGTAGTGAGACCCTGTACCAAATAAATTTAAAAAAAAAAAAGCTGCCTAATTTTCTGCCATGTGTACACTGCTTCGTATATTGCATACTTACTTTTTGTTAATAGATTTGTCCACATTTATCTATTGTGAACACTTTGCTATGCACACAAGTGTACAAATGTCTCTTGAAATACCTCTCTTTCATACTTTGGAATCCATATCCAGAAGTGGAATTTCTGAAACATATGGTAATTTGGCATAAATTTTTTGAGGTTTCTGTTTTCCCTCCTGATTTCTTCATTAAACTATTGATTTTTCATGTCTCTGTTAATTTCTGCAGATTTGTCAACTTTTAGCCTTTTTGTTATTTATTTCTAACTTTAATTTTCTAACTTTAACAGAGACAATATCTTGTATGAAGCACATCAATAATACCTTTTTGTTGTTGTTGTTTAGGCAGGGAACACTTTTTATTTAAAACCCATCCGAGAATGGACAATTTAGGTCTGTGACAAAGCATTTATCTTTTAAAGCATAGGTCAGTAACTGAATGAGAGCATACACTGCTACATATGAATTAACTGATCAGACCACAACTTGTCGATGTTTTTAAAATAGAATAAGCTTCCCTGTAAAAGGAGCACCTTTGTGACATTTTTAGTATTTCTTTCCTTCTTCCTCAACCCCTCCTTCCACAGAATCCACACCAACCTCTTCATAATCCTTCTCAAGGGCAGCCGTGTGCTCCTGGGCCTCAGAAAACTCCCCTTCTTCCATCCCCTCACTCGCGTACCGGTGAACAACAAGATGCTGTCGAAGGAACCGCTGAGCTAAAGCCAGTCCTTGTACCAGTGAACAAAAGCACGCTTGTGCTCCAGGCGAGCCCAGACCTTGCTGATAGCTGTGGTGTTGCTCAGCATGCACACAGCCCGCGGTACCTTAGCCAGGTCTCCACCAGGCACCACAGTGGGGGGCTGGTAATTAATGCCCACCTTGAAGCCAGTGGGACACCAGTCCACAACCTGGATGGTACACTTGGTCTTGTTGATGGCAATGGTAGCACTGGCATCTTTGGGGACCACGTCATCATGGTACAACAGGCAGTGAGTCATTTATTTACCATGGCAAGGGTCACATTTCACCATCTGGTTGGCTGGCTCAGAGCAGGCATTGGTGATTGGTACTATAGAAAGCTGTTTGTGGTAGGCTTTCTCAGCAGAGATGACAGGGGCATATGTAGCCAGAGGGAAGTGGATACAGGGATAGGGCACCAGGTCGGTCTGGAATTCTGTCAGATCCACATTCAAGGCTCCATCAAATCTGAGGGAAGCAGTGATGGAAGACACAGTTTGACCTATGGACCTATTCAGGGGGGGGCGTTCAATATTGAGGTTTCTATTATAGATGTCATAGATGGCCTCATTGTCTACCAGGAAGGCACAATCAGAGTGCTCCAGGGTGGTGAGGATGGAGTTGTAGGGCTGTACCACAGCTGTGGAGACCTGGGGGCTGGGCAAATGGAGAACTCCAGCTCGGACTTCTTGCCATAGTCGATGGAGAGACGTTCCATCAGCTGGGTGGTGAAGCCAGAGCCAGTGCCCCCACCAAAGCTGTGGAAAACCAGGAAGCGCTGCAGACCTGTGCACCGGTCAGCCAGTTTCCGAATTCGGTCCAAGACGAGGTCAGTGATCTCCTCACCAGTGGTGTGGTGCCCATGGGCACAGTTGTTGGCGGCATCTTCCTGGCCTGTGATGAGCTGCTTAGGTGGAAGAGCTGGCGGTAGGAACCAGTACGCACTTCATCCATGACTGCGGGTTCCAGGTCCACAAACACTGCCCTAGGCACGTGTTTGCCAGCACCAGTCTCGCTGAAGAAGGTGTTGAAGGCGTCATCTCCACCCCAACGGTCTTGTCACTCGGCATCTGGCCATCGGGCTGGATGCCATGTTCCAGGCAGTAGAGCTCCCAGCAGGCGTTGCCAATCTGGACACCGGCCTGGCCAACGTGGATGGAGACGCACTCACGCATGCTGCTTCATGATCGCCGAGCAGATGGAGATGAGAGAGGAGGTTGCTGCTTCTTGCAGCGTGACTCTTAGGTGGTCGATGTAAGAGAACCCGCCATTCATGGTATTTTGAGACTTACTTTATAGCCCAATGTATGGCCTGTCCTGGAGAATATCTCCACAAACACCTGAGAAAATATGTTCAGTTGGTGGGTAGCAATTTCTGTATTTGTTTGTCAAATTTAACCAGTTTCTTGGAGTCTTTACATCTATTTCTTATCTTTTTTTTTTTGTCTTTTTGAGACAGGGTCTCACTATGCAGTTCAGGCTGGCCTTAAGCTCACTTGGTAGCTCAGGCTGGTCTCGAACTCACAACAATCCTCCTGCCTCAGCCTCCCGAGTGCTGGGATTACAGGCATGCGCCACCACGCCCGGCTATTTCTTATCTTTTGTCTGGCTTCTCTACCTACTTTGAGAGTGGCTCCCAAATCTCCAGTTACTATTATAGAACAACCCTGTCACTTTTTGCTTTGCATGTTTGGTGGTCTGTCATTCACTGGGTAGATGTTTATATTTCCATTGTCTTCCTATATTGAAAATATTTGTTTCTTGTGTTTTTTTTTTTTTTTGACTTAAAGTCTATTTCATCTGATACTTGTATATCTATCTCTGGCCTCCTTGAGTCATTAGTGACATGGAATATATTTTTCCTTCCTTTCATTTTTAAGTTATTTACATCTTTTGAACTAAAGAGATTTTTTTAATGTGCTTTTAAAATCCATTCTGCCAATCTCTGTCTTTTGAATGGAGAGTTTATACCACTTACATTTAAAACAATTACTGACAAGAAAATAACTTGTCACTAACTTCTATCACTTTACTATTTGTTTTCTAAATGCATCTTTTTGCTCCTTGCCTACCACAGGAGGGGCCCTAAGTTCCACCCCAGCACTTCCAGGGGAAAAAAAAAAAGTTTGCTCCTTTAATAGTACCTGAATCCCAGGCCAGGGAGATGGCTCAGTAGAATAAGCACTTCCCTGGCAAGTGCAAGGATCTGAGTTCAATCCCTGGTTCCGCCAATAGTACCTGAATCCCTACTCTTGTCATTCACTAATGTCATAAAATTATATCCTTATGTATGCGAGTCCAAAAACATAAACTAATTATTGTTTTTAAAATGCATTAGTTTCTTAAATCCCACAGAAAAGAAAATATGGAGTTATAAATAAAAGTAACAATAATATTAGCTTCCAGACTATAATTATTTTAAATGTTTAACCTCTTATGCTTAAAATTCTGTTACAGTTAAATATTTCATAAATCACATTGAAAACAAACCACAGAGTTACAAACTATGTGACACAAATATTGCCTTTTATGATGGCCTATGTGTTTACCTTTCCTAAAATAGTTCTTTCTACACCGACAAGTCGCTGTCCAGCAATTTCCAACTGCAGGACTCCTCTGAGCATTTCTTTCAGAAATGGCTCAGGGGTAATCAGGTCCTTCAGGATTCGTTTATTTACTGTGAATGTCAGAATTTGTCTTTCACTTGCAAGGGAGGGTTTTTCTAGACATAGGATTATTAGTTGACAATGTTTTCCTTTTAGCATTTTTGATGTATTATTCAACTGACTCTGGACAGTGGTAAGTGAGATGAGAAATGTCCAATAACCTTACTGAGACCTCCTGCAGGTGCTGACTTCTCTCTTGCTGCTTTAAGTATTTTCTTTTTTGTGTCTGGCTTTTGATAGTTTGATTATAACGTATCTTCTGTGTGCTTATTTAAGTTC
Organism: Ctenomys sociabilis; assembly: GCA_004027165.1. Taxonomy (NCBI): domain Eukaryota; kingdom Metazoa; phylum Chordata; class Mammalia; order Rodentia; family Ctenomyidae; genus Ctenomys; species Ctenomys sociabilis. Next base: position 52,209 of record PVKA01008591.1, read on the forward strand.
ATCCTACTTAAGTTTTGTGTGTGTGTGTGTGTGTGTGTGTGTGTGTGTGTGTATGTGTGTTTGTGTGTGTGCAGGGTCTCACTACACAGCTTGGACTCGTAGAGATCCTCCTGATTTCTGCCTCCGTAGTGCTGGGATTATAGGCATGTGTCACCACGCTTGGACTCCATCACTGGCTTAGGTGCCTCGGGGGAGGGCTGGTGCAGCATTTGGTACCAGGGATCGAACACTGGCCCCTGAACTTTTAGCAAGTGTTTAGTCTACTGAGCCATACTGCAGGCCCTTGAGTTCATCCTACTTAGAGATCATTGACGAGATTGCATTCAGGGTGGTACGGGTTTCAGGGTAAATCCTGAGAGGGTTTGACTGACCTTATCAGATACAAAAGTTAAATTTCTTGTTATATAAGTCTTGCTCTATCTTGGTCTTAACAATCCAGCAGAAAAGTATAAAAATGAGGTATAAAAAGTAAAGCCATATGAATATGCTGAGCTGTAAAAGGCTCAAGTCAACAACTTCTGACATTGCCACTTTTGCAGATAGCCCACAACTATTATGGACTACTGGAGTACATTGGATTATTTTGCTGAATTCATGCATCTAAAATATTTAAATGGCAATGAAATACCCGTCTCTGATAAAACTAAACCAAAAAAGGGAATACAAATGGAGGACTATTTTGTATCTGTGTATACAAAATAGTTAGGACAGATATACAGCTACTTTATCTTAATTCAATGAGAAGAAAGATTTGTACTAAAAGTGTTAGGACAGGATATCATGTCTGCATCTTTTTTTTTTGTCTTTTTGAGACAGGGTCTCACTGTGCAGTTCAGGCTGGCCTTAAGCTCACTTTGTAGCTCAGGCCGGTCTCGAACTCACAACAATTCTCCTGCCTCAGCCTCCCGAGTGCTGGGATTACAGGCATGCGCCACCACGCCCAGCTATGTCTGCATCTTATACTATGAATAATCACTAAGAAGACAACAATATGCAATATGAAACTGTCCTCCTAATAGGTTTTGAAACTGTCTCATTGCTATTCGTTTCTCAATAAAATTGATTTAAAAAGAGATCACTGAGATTCTTAGGTACTTGCACTCATGGCTTTCATTAATTTGGGGAAGTTTCCAGTCCCTGTATCCTTAAGTAGCTGCTCTATTCTTTCTTGTCCCCTTTATGAGACTCCTGCAGTGTGTAAGCTGGATGATTCCTCAGCTGTACTCACTTTTCTTTAATTTCTTTCTTTGTCTCAGACACAGTCATACCAGTGGTCCTATCTTCAGAGTCACTGATCTTTTCCTGCATGCTCAAATTTGCCTTTGGAATCCTCTAGTAAATTTTTCATTTTTTTTTTTAAAGAGAGTGCAAATTAGAATGAAAACAGACAAAATTGCAAGTGATACAGATTTTTCACTGAATGAAGTAATCCTAATTGCACAGTGTTTGTTGTAATACTTAGTGTTGTCTTCCACCAGTTATTTATATGGATGTAAAATTAGAAGAAGAAGAAAAAAGAATGAAGTATATACGAAATTAAGAAGACAAAAAAGAGAAGCAATTGAGAAAAGGAGATGAAACAAATTAAATAATTAACTGCTTCTCTAGTAGAGTTTTCATCTCTGTTATTGTCCTTTTCATTTCTACTTCTTTTGGGTTCCCATTTAGTCTCTTCTTTCCTTCTTTTTTCTTCTCTGGGGCTTTGTGTATAACAGGCAAAAGCTCTATCGTAGGTAACATGCCTAGCCCTCCTAGCACTGCATTTAGATTTTCTATTTACTGATATTTCTGTTTTTATCACTTTTGACTTCTCACATGCTTTTCTTTAGTTCTTTGAACATCGTTAAGACTGCTGCTTATAAAATCTCTCAGTGCTGGGGATTGAACTCAGGGCCTTGCGCAAAGGCAAGAACTCTAGCAGTCAGCCACATCCCCAGCAAAACTGTTGCTTACAAAATTTTTCTCTGATAGGTCAGCCATCTGATATTTGAGGGAATTTATTTTGGTCTTTTTTTTTTTTTCCATCAAACAGGGCATGTTTGCTTGTTTCTATGTAGGCCATGTGATTTATTGTTGTAAAACTGACATTTTAGTCTAATAAATCTGGCAACTCTAGAAATTAGATTTCCCCATTCTCTACAGTTCGCTCTTTCTGATTTGTTTTTCAATGCTGTAGGGTATCTCCGCCCCACCAATGTAAGCACTCGCCTGAGGTGAAACATTCAGGTCCTTTCCCTTCTTAACTTTTCCTGTGTATGCATTTGCTTTGGAACACCCTGGTTTATACTGTCAGACTCAGAGGGGATGGAAGGCACCGGTCCTATAGTTCCCTGCATGACACTTCAGCCAGAGGGGGAGGAGCTTGCAGTTGAGGGTGTGAACATGCAGTGAAAGCCACACACCCCAGCACCACACCCCCGTGACCAGAGCAGCAATCACTCATCAAACGCAGGACCCCTCCCCTCGCCCCCCACAGGTTTGGAGGACTGAAACCTTCCTGCCCTTCGGCTTCTGCACAGAATCCCAACTGCTTCCAAAGTGGGTGAGCCTGGTGCCATGCTGGGGGATGGGCAGCCGCTGAAAGTCAAGAGCTGCGGTAGACTGAAACCAGGGGCTCTCGCATCCAAGTGGCTCCATCGGTTGGACTCTTCTGGCACCATGGCTGTCTAGGTGGAGAGGGGGCAGCTCTCTGGCAGCTTTCCCCTCACTGTACACCTGGAACCCAGCAATTCTATTTTGGTGCATTCTCTCCATCAAGCCTTGATTATCACGTGGAGGGAAATGCTAGGAAGCCAGCCTGTTCTGAGGGAAGGCTCTTGCCCTCCAGAAGACGATTCTGAAGTGTGTGTGTGTGTGTGTGTGTGTGTGTGTGTGTGTGTGCTGACTCTGACATCCTTGTTTGAAGTCTCATAGAGATCATCAGAGACATTTTTAGTTGTAGCAATAGAAGTGGCCTGGGATGGAAGACACCACGACCAAACTCAGGGAACATTGTAAAAATCCTCTTTTAAGAAAGCTGGTATTTAAAAACAAACAAAAACAAAAACAAAACCAGAATAGCGCACTTTTAGGTGCATGATTTTCCTCCCTCTTCTTTATAGGCATTATGTTTAAAATCTAATTCAAAGTATTGAAAAAGCCAATCTGCCAATTTCCTCAAATCACTTTTCCGGTTTTTCTTTTTAGTTCCTCCCTTGGCTATGGAAATTAAGCCAAGCCCCTGTCTCCAGTTCTCTGTCCCTAGGCAGAGGTGCGGTGTGAGCCCTCTGCTACCTGGCTGGCCCCCACCAGTGTAGCTTTTGCCTTGAGCACATCTAAGTTGGCTCAGTAGCAGCAGAGAGAAGTTTCTGAGACTCAAGGCAGTTTTAAAAGCTTCGTACCTTATAAAATCCAATTACTACTTAGAGTGAAAGGTGGTGTTAAATATAGTTGCTTCTCTACACAAGGTTTAAAACCATCCCTTAATTGGAATTGAATGCAGACTCCAAAAAGTTCGTTTGCTTAGAGAGGGAAAAAGAAAAGAAGAAGCAAAATGAGATTAGCTCTTTCAGTTTCTTTAGTCTGTTGATCTCTGTTTATATCCATGACTGCACATGTACCAGAAACGTAGCTGTGTATACTGTGTATAAGGGTCGGAGAAAGGATATTTCTAATGGTGGCATAGTAGGTTGATTTTTGACAACTTCTAGTCAAAGGAGAGGTGCTAAGCTAGCTCCAGGTTTTGTGTTTTGTGCTGTTGAGAATATTAAGGTTTATAGCCCTGCCATGAGCCTTACTTGTACCCTCGGTGAAGCTGTGAGAGGAAAGGAATATTTAAATTGAACAAAGAGTCCACGTATCTCTTTTGTGGAAGAGTTGTGGGTTTACTTCTTGAGGTGACCTCCCCTGTCTTCCATTCAGTGCACAGGGGACGTCATTCCCAAGAACAACAGTTTGAGCTTTGGCCTGTGTTGTTAGGTGGAACGCATTCCTGGCGAGGTTATTTAATTTTAGGCTGCAATGAGTGCAAATAAGACTTCAGGAGTGGGAAGCAGGTGTCCGAGAATCTCCTCCAAACTCCGAGGTGCAGCTCAGAATGGCTATGAGAAGGGTCCCCGGCGGCAGAGGAGCCTCAGGAAGACGCAAGCCTCCATCGAGACAGGATTTGGGCCATAGCAGGCTGGGGGCAGCAGCACTGTAATCCTGGCTGGGTCTGAGAAGTGTCGAGGCATTTCTACCCAAATCCCACAGGTCTGGGAAATCAGGGAGTCAAACAGTAACAAGCACTTCTTGAACATCTGTAGTAGTAGGTACAGATAAGGAAAAGGAAGACAACAGAAGAGTGTGAGAGAGAAATGACAGTGAACGGGAGGACTGTTAGTTTCTTTTGATAAATTTAGGTATCAATGACACCAAATTAGAGAAGTTACTGGATGATTCTAAGGATCAGAACAGAATGAGGGTGTCCGGGGAAGGTTTTTGAGTAAATTTTTGTTAGGAAATAGTGCTCTAACTCACTTTGGCAGTGGAAAACACCTGTAGTTTGGCACACGTTTTGAAAATGGCAGTGAGGTTTCTCCCTCTAGTTCCTTCTGGGCTTCTTTCCCCCTCCCACCTGCACGAAGTCAGAGCATGCCTGGGACACAGATGGTTGCTTTTCTCTCCTCCTGCCTCATGTTGCCACCCAAGTGTTACCATTCTTCGCAGTGTCATAGGTGCTAAAGGGAATACAGAAAGAAAACAAAACATTTATCTTTCTTCTTTTGTAAGGCATATTTATTTATTGACTGATTTTTTTTTTGTAGCCAGCCCAGCCCAGGGACAGGGTGTGTGGCATGTGGTGCAGGGATGGAGCTGTTGTCCCTGTGCTTGCCTAAACCTGCCTACGCAGGTGCTTTAGACCACTGAGCTATCTCGCCAGCCCGCTAAGGCATATTTATAAAAACTCTCCTCTATTGATCCTTGAGTCACCTAATAACTTAAGTTCAGCAGAAAAAACCTGAGGAGTGATGAGCAAGTAGAACAAAAGATGTTTTCCTGCGACCTTCCCCGCTTGACCACTGCGGTGATGGTACCTGCCACGCCAGGGCCTGGCTCTGACCGCAGAGTCACCCAGCCCCTGCCAATGTGGCATCACAGATCAACTGTTTGTCACTCATTTGTGGTGCAAACACACCTCTTCTGAACTGGAGGATGTGCTCCTTGAAGTCAAAAGTGCCTGTTCATTTTCCTCCTGGAACCTAGCACTGTGCTCTTTGGTTGTCTTTGTAACCAGAACTCATGTACATCGGCAAGGAGTTCTCAGGCTGTCCTGTTGTAATACATCCCCAACTGTACCTTTCAGTTTTTGTCACGAATGTGTTCTTCTTCCTTTGTTTTCTGTCTCACTTCCTGTATCACCAGCTATGCACTTGTACCCAGCAGTAATTCCTAATACCTTCCTTTCCCGCACCCCCTTGCCCCAAGGGCAATCTTATTCTCTTATTTTATCTCCCATCTAGAAACTTGCACTGCTCAGTTTTCCATCACAGACATTATGTACAACTTAGAGGAGAAAAGGCCTATTTTTTGGCTCATGGTTCCAAGGCTTCATTCAGTCTATGATCGGTCAGCTCCAAAGCAGAAGCAGCATGGCAGAGGAAAATTGCTCAGTCACGACCAAAAACAAGACGGAGAGTAAGAGAGGCAGCCAGGAAGCAGGGCCAGGGCCAGAACACATCCTCCCAGGTCCTGTGCTGACTGGCCCGCTTCCTACCAGCAAGCTCAGCGATGAATGCAGCCCAAGGATGAGGCTACTGCCCCTGGGATCTATCTGTCTTCCCGAGTCCCCTGCTAAATCCACTCCCTCCATGTCTTTCACATCCCTCAGCAGCATGTCTTGGCCGGACCACTATGCTATGAAGTTGTATGATTGTTGCAATTAGTCCTCAACCTCTGAGCTACTCTGCCTGTTCTCCCAGAATTCTCTCTCAAAATGGAAATCTCCAATGCATCATTGCCGCTACCTCACATGTAACCTTTCAGGGATTGTTGAGCTCCTGCGTAAGCATGAGCTAAGGTGCACAGCCTGGCCTCTGGAGCCCTCCGCGGTCCCTTCACTCATAGTATACTTGACCTTTCCATTCCCTTTGCTGCAATTTCTTCTTTCTGTGTCTGAGTGATCTTTAAACTTTATTATTACTATCTTCTTTATACCAGGTTTTATTTTTAATTTGGCTAAATCAATCTCATGCTTATAGCTTTTTTAATCTTCTCAAGAATGCTTTCCTTATCTCAAGATTATACAAATATTCTCTTATACTTTCTCTTCAAGCTTTGCTTTCTACATTGAATTTATTCCATTATCATTTCAATTTCATGTACAGTGTGAAAGCCTGAGGTGAAATCCTTATGTCTTCTCAGATGGGCAGCTTTCCTGTGTAGTTTTTGCTGATTGCTTTATTAACCACACCACTCTCTCACTTTCCTTAAAACACCATAAACTAAGTTCCTACAGCTGCATGTCCACTGTCATGAGTTTTTCTCCACTGATCTCTTTGCTTTTTCACTCTGACTACAAAACACACACAGTATTATAATTATGTAATGTGTTTTAAATTTTCATAGAGAAGCTCTGCAACCTTATTTTCATGTATACATTTGGCATTCTGAGTTCTTCATATACAATTCAACCAACAGTGGATAAAAATAGTTTTTAAAAACTTGCAGCTGTATTAAACATGTACAGAGTACTTTCTTGTCACTCTTCCCTAAGTGATCATCTAGTAATTATTTACATCATATTTACATATTAATAGGTATTATACATAATTTAGAAGTAATATGAAGTATATGGAGGAGGTCTATAAGTTTAGTGTAAGCAGTGGACCACTGTACATAAAAGGCTTGAGTACTGAAGGGTTTTAACATCTGTGAGGGGCCTTGAAACTGACACCCAGTATAAAGCACAGTTCTAGTTTTTCTTTTACTATGAATTTCACAGTGACTTCTGTAGAATCATCAAATAGCTTTCAAGTTCTATGATTAATTCTGTGGTGACTGTCACTAGGATTGAATTGAGTTTATGAATTATTTTGGGAGATAAATTTCTACCTTTATAATGATCCTTCCTACCCATAAATTCATTGTATTCATTTGTTTCTTCAGTAAAGATCTGTAGTCTTCATTTAAGCCTTGCGATGTTTGTAGTGTAATGTTAATTCTAAGTATTTAGTTGCTGTGGCTTTTGAGAAAGCCATCTCTGTTTATTTTCTGCTTAACTGATGCTTGTACATAGAACAGATCTGAATTTTTTTTTTATCATGTGCCTGATATATTCCTGTAGTCTTACTGGTTTAATAGCTAGCTTAGTATATTCTGTGGCACAGTAACAGAAGCCCTCAGGCTTGGAGATTTATGAGCAGAAATTGATTGCCTCAGACCTCTGGAGGTTGGGAAGTCCAAAAGCCTTCCTGAATCCTCATATGGCAGAAAAAGAGAGGCTGAGGAGAGACATCCATTCCAGACAGCCCTTCTTATTAAAGTATTCAACCCATCCAGGATGGTAGGTCCTTGTGGCTGGGTCTTCTGAAAGGTCATCTTCCAACACCTTCATCTTGACAGTTAAGCTTCATTGTGAACTCGATGGGCTTGGAAGCCGCCTCAGGAGTAGTAAGGCACACACAGGGGTGTGTCTGGGTGGGTTATGAGGTGTGGCCTGGGGTCTCTATCCAGTCCCTGGCCCCTCCTCCTTGTTCCTGGCCACCCTTCCACTATGACATTCCTGTTTAGAGCAGTCTGCCATTGTTTGAGCACTCTGAAACGAATCACTTCTGACTTTTCTGTTTTCAATTATGGGTGTCGTGCATTTGGTCCCAGCAATGAGAAACCTGCCGTACACCATTGTTCTGGCAGTTAAATTTCAAAGTGAATTTTATGGGTACAAGCTTTCAAACCACGACAATAACTTCAGTGGCTTATTTAATCAATTATGTCATATGAAGACAACTCTTGTTTTGTCTTCTCCTTTTCAAGACTTTTGTCTTTTCTCCACTATTGAATCCAGGGTTTTAGCACAAAGCTACACCCCAAGGTTTACAGGATCTTGCTAATTTGCCCAAGTGGGGCTTAAACTTGAGATCCCCCTGCCTCGGCCAGCCCAAGTACTGAGATCACAACACACCCAGGACTTATTTTTGTCCCTTAATACCTTATTTATTTTTGCTTTATTGGAGGTTAGAGAGGGAAGTCTTTAGATACCTATTAGGCAGAGACTGTGTTAGTGCGATGGAAGGTAATGAGTGGCTTAGCTTGTGATATAGACACAGGAACAGCGAGTGACAGTTACTGATGTAGAAATGCAAGCAGGCACATGGTGGCCCAAGCTTGGAGGCTGGTCTGGTGTTTGCAGGGATTCCAGAAGGGAAGTAGAAATATAATGTTCTGGGTCTGATAGAAGAGAGGTGCCTGCATAAAAGTGCAGATGTTGCGAGTATATCTCATTTGTACATGGAAAGGGTAAGTACAGTTTTAGACAGTAGAGTGGGTGTTCCCTAGAGACATTCAAATGGGGAGTCCAGGGAATGGCGAACTGGGTAATTACAGACTAGAACAAATCTTTATTCTAGTTAAACAGCTGCTCCTTCTGAAAGCCAGTTGGTTTTGCCTCTCAGGCACCAGGTCTTGGCTGGTACTGGGCAGGATGTCAGAGTGAATGATGCAGGTGGCATCTTTGTGACTGAATAGTGTCAGATCTGGGCTCTCTCCGTAGATGAACCTGTGGGCAAATGCAGATGATGTGCTCGGCAGCTGTACCCCAACCTTGCCAGCCTGTGGGACCATTTCGCTGTTTAGGTTCTGAAGATGAGCTGGTCATTGAGAATGACAATAAAGTATTCAGCATATGAACTTGTAATGCCTTTCTTCTAAATACCTAGGCTGCTATAGGTCCACACTTTAGAAAGCCCAGGGAATCATGGTGGGTGGCCATGGTGGAGCAGGGGAGGAAGAAGCAATTAACCAAGTGCCCAGAGCATGTGGTGCTGGGTCAGAACTCTAATGTTGTAGAAATCCGCTCCCATCCCCTGCCACTAGCTAACGATTGGCCTCTGTGGCTGGGTTTAGACCTTGGGTTGTCATCACCTCTGATGTGACTCCGCAGATCAAAGAGGGATGCGGTGCACAGCCGTGTCACTGCCTAAGATCACGCGCACACTGAGCACTTCCAGGGTCCCCGGCTGGGGCTCTGCACATCATTACAAGGATTAATGAAGACAGATGGGTTTTTGTGTAATCAACCTCACTTTGCTGCCAGTCTGATTTGATCGCCAGGTGGGATATTTTAGAAATGAATAATTACAAAAATAGCAACCAATGCTGAGTTGGGGGAAAATAAACCCCAAGGAGGATGGGGTGTTGAAGTATGGAAAGAAGAACCTTATTATTTCACATGAGGCTTTCCCGAGGGCAGATGGACAGTTCAAGACGAGCAGGATTAGTGCCAATCCGCTTCCTCACAGGCAACAAAGGTGCCACCACTCTTTTCCTCCTTGCCACCTTTTCACTCTCTGCAACCCAAGTGGAGCCTGTGATTACAATGCAGCCACTCTAGAGTGCTGGGCAGGGTGAGGAAGGGCAGAGAAAGAGGAAGAGGAGGGAGTGGGCGAGGGCTGCCTGCTCTACTGCTCATGGTGGTGGCCATGGGCACGTGTGGCTGAGGTCGTGGGAGCAGCACAGGTTCCCTAGTGACGACGGGGCTTGTCAGCACCACAAGAAGTAAGGCCAGGAGTGTCAAGAGATGCCACTGCATTTGCCAAAGGAGGCGGTGATAGCACTTAACCTGCTCCATCTCCTTTATGGTTGCTTGCAGTGGGTCTCTTCTTAGCCATTTCCTTTTTGCTATAAATTTGTTTCATTCAAAAATAAAAGACAGCCGGAGAGATAGCTCAACAGCTTAAGAGCCTGCCTGGCAAGCATGAGATACTGAGTTCAATCCCCTAAGACAATAAATAAATAAATAAATAAATAAATAAATGTTCTGTCTGTTTGGGCCTGGGAGATGGCTCAGTTGAATAAGCGCTTCCCTGGCAAGCGCAAGGGCATGAGTTCAATCCCTGGTTCCGCCAAAAAATAAAATAAAAAATAAAGACAGCCTCTCCTTGTGCAAATCCCTTCTGCTCCTTTCAAGAACAGAGTCACCATGCATGTATTTTGCTACCTTGCAAGCTGTGTATGCCAGTGTGTAAAGAAAGGGATTTTTTTTAAGTGAACAAAATGAACTGTGATGAAAAATAGGATGAACCTGTTTCTGTCATTTTTACCAAAGCTCATATGTTTGAATGTTAATAGCAATACTGGTCAGCATCACCTCCACATGGCAATGACCCATGGAGTCATTTCCATCAAGTCATGAATGGGTGAGGACAACGTGGTACTATATATCTCAACAGCAGGATATTATTTGATAATAAGAGCAATGAGGTATGAGCCCTTGTTACAACACGGATGAATCTCAAAATATGATGCTAAGTAAAATAACCCAGGCACAAAAGCTTTATTTACCATAGGACATGAAGAACAAGGCAAATCCTTCAAGAGAGAAAGGTGGATTAGTGGTGCCAGAGGCTGAAGAGAAAGAAAGACGTCAGCTGACTGTGGCACAGGCTGCACGAGCCTGGTATAATTTAAGTTGTTCAGTTCAAATCAGTGAATTGTACGACAATAGGCATCCCTTATTATTTTTTTAGTGTTTTTAAAATAATTTTATTGAGAAAGAAGTAGCATTGTTAGGACAGTTACAGTAATTAATACATTGCATATTGTTGTCTTTGTAGTGGTTATTCATAGTACAAGATGCAGACATGATATTCCGTCCAAACACTATTAGTTCAAAACTTTCTTCTCATGGAATTAAGAGGAAGTAACTGTATATCTATGCTAACTATTTTGTATATGCATATATATATATATGTACTTTTTATTACAAATGGTCCTTTATTTATGTCCTCCATTTTGTTTACTTTTGTCAGAGATGTGTATTCCATTGCCATTCATATATTGTAGATACATGAATTTAGCAAAATAATCTAACATAATCCAGTGGTCCATAATAGTAGTGGGTTATCTACATGACTGGCAATGTCAGAAGTTGTTGACTTGAGCCTTTTACAGCTCAGCATATTCATATGGTTTTACTTTTTATACCTCATTTCTATACTTTTCTGCTGGATGGTTAAGACCGAGATAAAGATCTATGTAATAAAAAATGTGAATCTCTTATTTTGTGTGTGTATGTGTGTGTGTGTGGCGGGGGGTAAGGCAGGCTCGCTTCCTCTTAATATATGTGTATTTTTTTCCTGCTAAGATATATTAAAAAATTGTTCACAGTGGTGCCCTCTGGTAAACAAAGTAGCAGAGAAAGGTTTCTATTGTTCATTGTATACCTTGGATAGTGTTAGCATTCTAAGCCACTTATGTGAATACTTATAAAATATCCATACTACTTCTCTTAGTCCTGTACATTAGAACTTCTAGGAACGTTGTTTTCTCATTGTCTTCTCTTCTGAGATGGTAATATCCTTGGGAATGGAGACTCAGGGTGCACCCTATGTAATCTGTTCAAGGGGAAAAATCATAGCGAGTGGCATTTAGTAAATGTAACTGACTCTCAAGTATGTTTCCTTGGCCCAGGGACAGTGCTGACAAGACAGTAGCTGCCACCTACAAGAGCAGACTGAGGTCTTCATGATGGCCCAGAACTGACACGCGTGGAGTCTAGTTTATGCCCCAGGCACTGTACTGGACTGTCCTTCATTTGCATTGTGGAGTACAACAGGACATTGGGTGTGCAGCAGGCACGAGGGTGCTCCAGTATGAATCCCTGAAGCTCACTGGCCCAGCGATGGCTGAGGAGCCCGAAGGCCCCACAAGGACTAGAAGTCTTTGGATTCCTGGGCTTGGGTGTTATTAATAGCTTCACATACACAGAGCTGGACACTCCCCAGTGACATATGGTGAAATGGACTCACACTTCCAGTGGTAGGATTAAGAGGTGGGGTACTTGTGTGTGTTCAGAGTAAGCAGATGCCTTCCGTGAAACCCAAAGTCCTGATTAGTCTCCAAAGAAACCTTCCTGCACCTTAATCTTGGCTGCTCAGACTCTAGATGTGTAAGCAATGAATTTTTGTTGATAATAAGCTACCCAGTCTAGTAATGTACTCTAGCACATCAAGGAGACTAGTCTGTACTTCTCAAATCTGTAACAACTATAGTAAGAGTGATACTATGTGCTGGCATTGACTTGCTCTGGTTCATCAGCTCCTTACGTCCTCTGGTGACCCACCTACCTCTCGGCTAGGTTTGATCGCTTCCACCTACAGATGATGAACTGCAGCCTAGCAAGGCCAAATAGCTCCGAGAAATCCTCCAGGCACTCCAGAGGGTCCGGACACTAAGGCCAAAGGCCAGTCTGATGGAAGCCAAGCAGGAGAGCCACTGGTTGTGACTCTGAGCCTGGCCTTTGAACCATCTGCAGACAAGCCGGGCAGTGCAGGTGCAGTGCACAGTTTCTGGAGCTGTGAGCTGGCCACAGGTCCAGGTCACCTCTCACTCAAGAGGCCACCCTAGACTACTTCTAACCAGACAGATCTGTCTTCTCTGGCTTTCCCAAAGCTGTCCTGTCATGCAGAAGCTGAAGGCCTGGTGGCTGAGAGGACCAGGATGGGGGTGATAACTACTAGGGTTGTGCCGCTGCTGCTAGCATCTGGCCAGCTGTTGTCCTTAGCCAAGAAGCCAAGCGGGACCTCCCTTGGGGCTGGACTGGAGCACTGTGCAGCAGGGGCTGGGGCCAGAGGGAGGTGAGCATGAGCCAGCGCACTAGCTGCAGAGACCTACAGCTCTGCTCAGGATTCCTAATTATTGGAGCTCTTGTGGAGCGATGGGAGGTCCAGCTGGAAGGGCTGGAGTGGCCATGTGGCTGCATGGTCAAACTCTTTGCCATAGTTGAAGCTTTTCTTCAGATGAAATTGCAGGCAGAAAAACAAGCTTGAGGAGCTGAGTGTAGACTCCTTTCAGTACCAAGCCCCACACTGCATCAGTCTCCAGATTTTTCCAACTCTCCAGGCTTCTACCAGACATAGGCTCCCATGAGCCCAGGCTACCAGAAGATCCTCAAATGCAAGACCTTGGTTGAGCCTAGCATGGGATTATTCCAGCTGGATTTTTCCAATTCTGACTGTAACCTAATCCTGGATTTGACTCAAGCCACTGACCTCTTGTTTGATGGTGTGGACTTCAAACAGTTGAGCTGTGAGGATTTTCCTCAGCTCCTGCTTTGCTAGGCAAAGCTCAGGGAGTTCAGCTGGGCAGCTCTTTCTTCGCAGGTGCCCGTCCTACTTGGCTGAGCCCTGTGAGTGTTCCCTGTAAGTCCTTGAGTGTGAACCAGCCTTTCCATGACATGTCCTAATTTTAACTCTGTACATTCATTTTGGTCTTGTCAATGGCACACATACTTCTGCACTGTCCCAGCTGCCTCGTGGAGCTGGTAGAGGGTGGAACCGTACTGGCGTGGATTCTAGAGTCAGGCAGCCTTTCATTCTGCTTAAACGAACACTTGCTCTCTGACTTTGGGAAGTGAGTAAAGCTCTCCAGCCTCTTCGTTTGCAAGTGAGCTAACAGAGGAAGTGGTGTAACATACTTAGCATGTTAAGCAAGCTACTGCTGTCTACTGAGGTTGGTGGGAACCCCGAAGGTGCACAAAACTAGAAAATGCAGAATTTACAGCTTGGTTTGGGCAGGCGATGAAGGGGAAAATAAAATACTTGGCTAACTAACAAATTCAAGCAATAGGTTTTATTTTCTTCTCATATTGTATGTGGGGCAGGAAAAGTCAGAAGAGGTCACCTGCTCAGGAGGTTCCCAGTGTGCCTTCCCCCGGCCAGCCAGGCCTTTGGTCTTCTTCCTTTTTGGGGGACAGGGTCGCACTATATATTGTTGTTTTTTTTTCTTTGCTCTTCTGCGAAGGCTTCAGGAGCAACCAGAGTGGCAAGGCTGGATGTGGGTGGGTGTGGCCAGGGAGGTGTGTTGTGTTACCAGGCCAGGCCCTTGGTCTCACTGCATGGGCACCTGTGCATGCAGGCATGTGCACTTATGTGTGTGTGTGTGTGTGTGTGTGTGTGTGTGTGACACACAGACAGGCAGAGATAGAGAGAGAGAGGCTCACTAAGCTTCACTAGGTTCTCATCAGTCCCCCTCTCCAATGTCCCAGATCATAAAGGAACTTTATCCAGGGCGCTCTCCCAGGTGCTAGATGGTTAGTCTTTGGGGTCAAAGCTAGCTCAGATGACCAATGGTGGTGGCACTGAGCTTAGTGGTGGCCACGGTGCACCGCTGTGAGGGATCCTGTTTGCAATTAGGTAGTGGACTTGCACCCTGTGTTTCGGTCTACACAGATGTTTCCTCTGAGAGGCAGGCCATCTAACTCCCCAGCAGCCTGGGGTGACCAGCCCAAGGCCCAAAGGGCTCCTCCGTAGTGTTCTTGCCCTTTGGCTGTGTTTAGCATCTAAATGCAGGTGGGAGTTTGCCTCTCTGAAGCCACTTCCTTAGGAGTGGCTCCTGCTCCCTGTAGCCGGCTCCCAACCTCTTGCCCACGGTCAGCGGTCAGCGGGGCAGGGGATCCTGAGCCTCTTGCTGTACAGGTTCCTTTCTCAGGCCGCAGCTCTTCTTACTCCTTTGATCCTTGCTCCTCATTTCCTGTGTCTTTGGTGGAGCCCTCAGAAGACCAGCTCACCGTGAGTGCTACGGAAGAGCTGGACTGTGGCGATGTCCAGCCCAGGAGGCTCTGGTCCAGTATCTGTGCTTGTCCTGAGCCTCTACGTTCTGTCTCTGTTGAAAACTTGATTTTCTCCTCTACTGGAAGGAATACAATGTGCTTGGCAGAAAGTGTACAAGATCATGCAGAATGATCTGCAAACGCTGCCCACACCATTGTTTGTCTGCTTTTTCCTTCACGATGGTGAAGCAAGTCAGAGGGACAGAAGAGGGAAGAGGCTGTTAATTCAAATCTGTTTACCAATTTTAGGCTTAGAAATTCCTACGGAACACTGTTTAATCCTTCACCCTGACATTTAAAATTAGATGCCTCTTTTAGGCCCTTTGCACCCAGCTTGGGGTCAGAGTAGGAGCAAGCCTATCCCAGAATGCCTTAACCCCCGATCAGACAAAGAGGCAGCTGCCCACTGTGCACAGTGGGCGTGGGGCCTGGGGCCACTACGCTCACACAGGAGCCCTTGGGGGGCTTCATTTCTCTTAAAAAAGGAAGAAAGAAAACAAAAGCAGTTGAAAGGAGACTGTATTTGTGTTTATGCTATCATTGCAACTGTAATGAGTCATGTTTAAGGTGATGTCATGGGGGAACGGCCCACCAGGTTCCCAAATCCAAGAATCACAATGCCACTCCCTCACTCTGTCATCGGGAGGCTGGGGCCTCTCTCTCCACCCCTCGTCTTCTCTGCTTTTCTGGTGCCCCCCACCCTCGCTTTCTTTGTTCTCTCCTTCCTTTCCACGAACCCTCATTTGCTACCCAGGCAGGAAGAGCTGGACTCTCTCAGAAGGTGAGCAGTTTGGGGCAGCTGAAGTGGACCTGAGAGTCCCCTCTGGGTCAGTACTGCCTGGCTGTTCCCCTAGGGTTGGTATGGAGCCACTCCACTGCTTTGAACTTGACTTAGGAAAAAAAAAATTACTACATGATAGATGGCAAAGGGAATGCAAACCCCATAGTTTCTAAGCTATTTTTCAGCTACAGAACATGAATTCATTAAAAACCGTGCATCAAAGCATTTGTGGAATGAAGGGGAGGGAGAAAGGTGGGGAGTAAAGAGGAGGCCCAGCTGAGCAGGAGCTGCAGAAGAGGAAGACGCCCTCCCTCCCAGTCCTCTAGGGGTCTGGAAGTTGTGGTCTACCTCAGGCTTCCCATAGCTGACCCCAAAAGGCACTGACCCAGTCCACCCCGGGCTCCAGGTGCACAGACACAAGAGACATACCTGAGGCCCCAAGGCTTGTGAGTGACAGGGCCCTGCTATAAGCCAGCTACCTGCAGGCTGCTTTGGCCATTGGGACTCAATGATGTCCCTCAGCCACCACAGGCTTGCTTAGGGCAAGATAAACACTAGATGTCCACAACTCTGCTCTGGGAATATCCATAGCGCTGGACTGTGAATCCCAGCTTTATTTACATCTCCAGGCCAGGCTCCAAGCCAGTGCCCTTTCCATAGACTTTGCTCCCTCTTCAAAGGAGACAGGCAGGGACCCTGAACCTCTTGCTTGGCTCTTCACCCTCTCCTCCCCCCACCCCATCTTATAGCCCTTACTCCCCACGTGGTCAGGTCCCCATGAAGCCCAGATGCAGGTCCATCGTCAGCACAAGTACCATGAGCCAGAATGCGGTGAAACCTTTGAAGAATGCTTTCAATTAGAATCCACATGACTTAGGCTCTGCTCTTTCACATACAAGTCAGGCTGCTGGCAGCTGCCAGCTCAGAGACAGCCAGAGACAGAGGCCTGGAGCCCAGGGCAGCGTGGGGAAACTTGATTATGAAAATAGAACATGTCCTTATGAAAATCTGGTGCATAACAAGAAGCAAAAAGGAAGACAGTGCAGCACTGTAGCATGCAATGCAGTAGCACACAGTGTGTCCCCATGTCAGATTACCCTTGTGTCCAAGCTTACACACACACACACACACACACACACACACACGCACGCACATACACGCTCTTTTGTGTTTTATACAGTTGAGTTTATCAGAGTGACAACATGTTTGAATGTGTTGTTCTCACCTATTTTGTATCTTTCCTTTTTTTCTTTACTATATGCATTGTTTAGTTATTAAATCCTCTACATTAGGTTGTGTTCTCTGTGTAGTATTCCTTACAACAAATAAACAATGATCAATTTAATATCCTCCCACTGCAAACTGTTGAGTTTACTCCGGTAGCTTTGCTATCATAAAGGTACACAGCCATTTGGAAAGGCAGCTTTGGCTTTCACTTTGCCTTGGTAGAAGGGGCTGAAAGGATGAGGCTTTTGTGTTCCAACTGCTGCCCCTTTGGGAGCCCAAAGCCTCTGTGGCCTTTGTCACGGAGCTCTGAAGAGGTGCTTTCTTCCTAGCCTTTGTTTGCCTAAATCTCAGTTTATTGAGGGGATTATGCAATGAATAAGGGCCAAGTGGCTTTGCTGGGCTAGCAGAGGAGTTGGAGTCCTGTAAGGCAGGAGCCTGTGTGCCTCCCTGCCAGAGGAGGGAGAGGCAGGGCCTCACAGGACCAGCTGGGTGGCCAACCTTGGCCTCTGGTACTGAGCCTCCAAAGAGCATGGTTTTAGGGGGTGCACAGAAGCAATGGGTCATGAATCCGAGACAGGGTCAGTTTAGAGCAGGAAGCTGGCTCTGCTGCCACTTGGGACTGAGCGGTGTTTCCCTGGAGAACAAAGTAAGGGGAAGAAGGTAGAATCTTCAAACAGATCTAAGACTCACCTCTTGCCTTCCTGGCAGTAACAAGCAGTGGCCTGCTGTTGTATTTATCTTGATTTAAAATGTTACAAAGTAGGGGCTGGGGACATAGCTCACCAGTACTGGCAAGCACAAGGTCCCAGGTTCAATCCCTCATACTGGAAAAAAAAATCAAAGCAGAAAATAAGTATATTGGGCCTGTGAGACAGCTCAGTAGATAAATGCAGGGTCCATTTGATCCCCACACCACAAGCCACGCTGGACCTACCCCCCCTCCCCTCGCAGGTGCACTGAAGCCCACCAGAGTCGGGTATGGTGGTGTAAGCCATGGGGAGGCTGAAAACAGGTGGATCACTATGGAGTTCAAGCTTCATAGTGAGACCAAGTACCAAATACATTAAAATAAATAAATAAATAGATAAAAAGTTACAAGGGACCTTGATATTTGGAGCACATTCTAATTTACGCAGTGCTGTGGTTGACGCACTATATCAATTTGAGAAGCCTAGAAGTTTAACTAAGCAATTCAGCAGTTCTACCTCTTGGGGTGAAAAGGACATGCCCTTACCCCTCCACCATGTTTTGCCTTGCGTCAATGTGAGAAGGTTAGAAGTGTAGCTAAGAGACTCCGCAGGGAGCCCAGGGAGCGGGGATCCTCACTTTGTAAGATCCACATCCTGTGCAAGAGGAGAGGACAGGAGCCAGGGTCCTCCCTCTGTAACAGCCGCTCCTGTTGTGTGCACAGAGATGGTGAGATTGCCACACTTCCCCCTGGGGGGCTGCTGGAAAGAGGCTTGTCGTCCCCGTGTGTCCCCCGTCTCCTGCCACCTTGAACTGGCCTTGAACTGTTGCCCCTGTGTCCGCCCCCCTGCCTTGCAAGCTAATTGATTACAGACAGAAACCTCCACAAACTGACTTAAATAAACCTTTCCTTCTTTAATTTTGGGGATCAGATATTTTGTCTCCGCAAGGAGAGAAAAGGGTCTAAGATACATAGTTAAAAAAAATTTGCTCCGGGATCAACATTTTGATGAAGATCCATATGCATTTCTGAAGTTATTTCACTGTGATATAAGTGAAATTACCAGGTTAAAATAAACACACACACAGGTGTGTCCATAGATGCATATCTATAAAATAAATATATATGTAAAATAAGTCTTGGGTGTGTTTGAAGCACACAACACTGTTTTCAGATACTTATCCAGCAAAACGTTTGCCACATGGAACAGCAAATTGACCTGTCATCACCCCCCGTCACCCGTTTTCCTCCCCGTGTGGGGAAAGCAGCTATTCTATATTCATTTAGCCAGAACTCTGAATACAATACATTGCCTATTATACTGCTTGTGTTATTCATGAAATCTTTGAACTTGTTCATTCTACACTGGCTACTTCCCATTCTTTGACCTAAACAATGTATATTTTAAAAAGCCTTTTAAACCATTGTCAAAGGGGCTAGGGAAGTGGATCAGTGGAGTAAGTACTTCCCTGGCAAGCGCAAGGGCCTGAGTTCAATCCCTGGTTCTGCAAAAAAACAAAAAATAATCTTAAACTATTGTCAAAAGATGTTGATTTCATTTTCTTACCCATAAATATAATTCACATGTCTTCAGTTTGCCCCACCCTGGCCCACATCAGCTCTGGAGTCCTAATTTCCAAACGAGCTCTGGTTTAGGTTTCCGGAAGGTATCCTCGGGGATGGAGTTCTGCGACAGAATGAGCTATACAGAAAATGATCTCGACTTTGATTTCCAGTTCTTCCAAACTTGATACCCGGCTGGCACCGTCCTAGAGTCGGGGGAAGGACAGTAACTGCGTATTTGTAGACCGCGCCATGGGCCGAGTTACCTTAGGCAAGTTTCTGGCTGAGAAAGCCTGCTAGTACTTTCGTTCTGGTGGCCTGGGTCCCCATTTCCTTTGGAGCTCCTTGTCACTGGCTGAATAAGAAGTGTGTGAGATGGTATCCTTCTTCCGGATCTAAACAGCTTCTCGCTTCTAAAACTTGAAGCCCAAGTATTGGACCTTGAATGGTTCAGTTCTAGTTATTCGTGGAGTCTGCGCCAGAGCAGCAATCGGCTGGCTCCTCCTCCCTGAGAATCAGCATGGAGTCAGAACCCTGAAAACAAGGACCAGGAGGAGGAGGAGCCGCTCCTAGACTGTCCCTTGTTTCCTTTCCCTAGGTTAATCTGGAATTTTCTTTTGTTAAAATTTTTGTGTGTGTCAACCCTCCCCGAATCAGCGCCTGATGCGTCCCTGTAAACTCTGCCCCTATCTCAATCCATCCTCGGTCTCTGCTCAGAGGCTCTCGGGCCTCTTTGGCCAGCCTCCCGCGACGGGCAGTAAAGGAGTTCTTTGCTTTCACCTGCTTTTCTTTCTCGCCAGAGGAAGGAGCCTTGCAGTTACCTCAGCAACTCACAATCCCTTTAAGGTTGGCAAGAATTCTGATTTGTTTGTTTTTGTCCAGTACTACCTGTTAAATAGCCGCACTGCTATCTTTGACTGTGCAATGTCCCCTCGAAGCCCTGTGTGATTCTTGCAGGGAGGAGGAACCTTTGGAAGGCAGGTCCAACGAGGAGGTCCTTGCATCCCTGGACACCCCTGACATGACTGCGAGGGGATGTGGCCCC
>PVKA01008592.1:0-72293 GCA_004027165.1 Ctenomys sociabilis
TTTTAAATTGGGGAATTACTTCTTGTTTTATTTCCTCTATAGCTTTCTGCTGTTGTTCCTTTGCTGCTGTATCTGTTAGTTCATTCATTGCAGCTGAGCTAGTGTCCTCTGCCCTTCCTGATGGACTCGAGGTCTGGGATTGCATTTTTCCCCTTCTCTTTGTCATTTTGTATAGCACTGATCTTTGACCTTTGGTGTAAAGCTTTGGTGCAGCTATAACCTTAGCTTGTTATGAGATTCGGGTGCCAGTCTATTAAGTTTGAGATTTTCCAGGTATGCCTATCCTGACTCTAGCTGTTTTGTTCAGTTCCTTTTTTGGTGCAGCTCCTTTGGTTCACCTATGTTGGTTCCCGGGGTCAGCCCTCCTGTGTCAGGCAGGGCATTCCCCAGGTGGGTGTGCCTGGGCTTTGGTGGGTTTTCTGGGCTCACAAAAGGATAGTGGATGATCTTATTCACTGAGTGGGCTGTACTGAGCTGGCCAGCTTGTGCTGGGTCCGGGTCTACAGGCCTTAACCCAAGAAGGCTGGGAAAGGTCCCTCTGGTGCAGTGGGCCTGGAGCCCTCACTCACAGGCCAGGCTGTGCTGGGTTTTGGTCTGTAGCGTGGCACCGTAGATTGCTGAGAAATGTCCCTCCGGTGTGGCAGGCTAGGAGTTCTCACTCCAGGCCGACCTGCACTGGGTCTGTGGCTGTGGGGTGGGACCAGTAATCACCTGGAAATGTTTCTCTGGCACAGTGTGCCTGGAGCTGTCACCGGGCCACAGGAGGTGACGGGCAGCTTAATCCCTGAGAAATGTATCTCAGGCACAACCGGCCTGAGGTTCTACATTCACTGACCTTTGATGCCCAGAGAATCAGGGAAATTCCCACTCAATCAGTGGGCTTTAGGTCAGGGGATCTGGGGAGGTGTTGGTGAGTGGGTCCTGAGGTTTCAGGCCAGTCACTGGCTTGGAGGGGTTGGGGACAGGGATCCGCGTAGCGCATGTGGGAAGAAGCCAAAGGCTCTCCCTCAGACTCACCACACTCTCACTGATCTGGGAAACCTGGTGAGTCCTGTAAATTCGCTCTCGCTGGGCGAGCTTGGCACGGGAACCAGGAGGCCGCTGGGGTCAACCGCTGTCTCAGGCTGGTCTCTGGCTGGTCAGGCGTGGGCGGGATGGAGCAGGATCGCGGAGTCAGCCGCGCTGTCTCTGGCCAGTCTCTGGTTCTTTCCTAATATACAAATACAATTTGCTTCCAAATTCCCAATAATGTTTTAAATTGACATAATTTTTTCTGAAGTTCATCCTGAGAAATAAATATACAACAATAAGCAATCCAATTGCTCCTGAAATGGAGAAGCAGTGAAAACTCAGATTTAATGGCATAAATTAAATCATATTACATGCCTGCTCTCATTAAAAAAGAAGTTGTAACAAAAATTGGCAAAATGATGAATGAACAACAACCCAAATTAGAGTAAAAAACATGAAGGGAGTTTTTATAAAATGAAAAATAATTAAAGTCAGTGGAAGATATAGATTATTGCAATAAATTGTTTTGAGTCAACTGGAAAACCAGTAGTGAAAAAAGTAAAGCCTATTTTTACTTCTAAATGTAGTCTAATGAAATAAACATTTAAATAAAAATCAGTCCAAAGAGAAATAAATTTTTATACATACTTGAGTTATGTTATTGTCCTCATTTGCACAGAAGTAAGGACCTGAAGAAGACAATATGGTAGTGGCAGTAGGGAGTGACAGGGAAGGATACATGCAGAGTTGCCATGGACAGGCTGGTGCCTGAGCAAGGAAGCAAAAGCCAAGAGCCAGCAGAGATGGAAGTAAATTCTTATTATTCTTGGAAGACACAGAAGATAGACTGATGTCATTACAACCAACAGCACCCTGCTCCTCTTCCTGAGCCAGGAAATTCATAAAGGATCTTGAGTTAAGATTCACTTCTGCTGTCCAGCAATCTCTGCTTGTTTAGATTTGTAATGACATGAACTAAATGATTCACCTTCCAAGATTTTATAACTTTGATTTTCACTCATAACATGCCTGATTAGCTGAATTTGTGGCATTGGACACAATCAACCTCTTTGTTCTACCACTGATTTTTGGTCACAATAAACTGCATTTGGTCTAGATGAGCCAAGGGGCATAGTCCTTACCACTAAGGATACCATTGCCCAATAGTGCTGATGACTCTGCAGAATTTGGGTCTCAATGCACTAATAACCAACTTAGATTAGGTGTCTCTGTAAAATCCATGTTGACCTCAGAATATGACCTTCTTTGGAGATAGTATCCTTGCAGTGGTAATCAAAGTGAAGCAAGGTCATTAGAATGTTCCCTAAGCCAATATGATTGATATCCCTTTGAAAAAAATTGGGGGACATGGATATACACACACTCAAAGAGAGAGAGAGAGAGAGAGAGAGAGAGAGAGAGAGAGAGAGAGAGGTGAAGTTGAAGGCATAGATCAGGTTGATATTCTTATAAACCAAGAAATGCCAAAGATCAGCAGCAAAGGCCCAAAAGACAGAGTAAAGTTATAGAACAAATTCTTCCTCATGGACCTTACAAAGAAGTGATTTTGAGCTTTTAGCTTCTGAGATGGTAAAACAAATTGCTGTCTGTAACACTCCATTTGTGGTACTTTGTTATAGAAGCTGAACAAAGTAATATAGGCACCAGCACATTTCCAGTTTCCTACATATAGTGGCACCTTGGTTCATGAACTTAATTTGTTCCAGGGTTCTGGGGTAGGTACCCACATTTATGTTCATCACCTGATGCAGAGTGCATCAGGAAGGAACCAAAATTTTACTGTGTGCTTCTGTTTGTGAACCAAATTCTTTGCACACAGAAGCTTTTGTGAACTGAGGTACTACTCTATGACTTTAAGGCTAAATGGAGTCAAAATATGGAGGAAATACACAAGCTAGCATCATTTTGCTACTGATCAATCTTGGCAGAGACTGGCTGTGCAGTGCTAATCAATAAAGTTATGTATGGAAGGTACTATCTACTACTAAGAGGCCATCACTGGCAGCAGTAGAGCTCCATTAGTAGTCAAATGGAAGTATAACTCACTAAAGGGTACTGGATCAGACCAACTGTCCTCAAAGCCTTGGAGCTGGCCAGCCAGGGGGAGTGTGAAGCACAGGTCAGAGCTTTGAAGGGAAACCTGTCCTCCTCTTCTCTCATGCCCGAGGCTCCCAGAGTCCTCTGCCACCAGGCCAAAGTAGCCACGTCTCACTAGAGGAAACCACATCATATGCTCTATCTATCCATAGGAGCAAGAAAATTGGTGTGCCTTTCTGTCTTCCACACCATGATGTCAGGGTTCATAAGGTGAAAATTACCAGAGCACACTGAGCACACTCAAAGTTGTCCATCCCAGGCTCCAGCCCTGACACCCTCACTGTGCAGCACAGAAGGAAGTGGCTACCTACTCTCCAGGGCCCAACACATCACCCATGAGCAGATAGCCAATGGGCATCTGAGGGGAAGACCTTCTTGGATTCCTGTTCTCATGAAAGCTCAGATTTTGGCTTTATGAAATTTTATTACATCATCATTATTATTTATTTTTGTTTGAATTTGATTTAGTTATGAGGAACTTTATAAGAAACATACTAGAATTATATTTTAAGTTTACTTATCTAAGCTCTCATGATATGGTATCTTGGATGGAATCCTAGAATACACATAGAATTAAGTGAAAGCTCAAGATGCTGGACCATGTATGAATATGATTAATGATGTATTGATATTGGTTCATTAGTTTTGACACATGTACCATTCTAGTGTGAGTATGGTATTAACAGGAGAAAATGATGGTGAGTTTCATAGGGACTATCTGCAATATTCACAAATTTTCTGTAAGTCTAAAATAAAATTCTAAGAGCCAGCCAAATAGCTCAGCAGATTAAAGTACCTGTAAGCAGGTGCAGAGGCCAGGGGTTCAATCTCTGGGCCTGCCGTGCCAGTCCTGACCCCAGGGTACGCTGAGATAGCAACTGAGATTGTGAGTGGTGGCATGCACCTGTAATCCCAGATCTTGGAGACACTGTAAACAGGGGGATCACTACAAGTCCGATCTACTAGTGAGACCCGGAACACCCTGTGAACCCTTCCCTAAAATACAAATAAAATAAAATAAATTAAATAAAATTCTAAAAGCAGTAAGAACATGTTGATTATAAAATTGAATAAGTCAAGGTAGTTGGGGAGGGGTGATGAATTACTGCTGAATATCCATGTTCAATATGTACATCCACTTTTTAAAAGTTGCTTGTGAACTTAATATATTATCTCTCCTTTATGCTTTGAGTAAAAAGAAAAAGGAAAAAAGTATTCTATTATGTATTGTTACATTAATTTTTATTTTATCAAGAATTAATTGTAGCTATTATTCACAAAAAATACAGTTTATAAGAATTGACTCAATACACCTATTGAGCAATTAAAAAAATTATGTATTTATTTGGTACAGGGTTTTGTACATGGTTAAGACACATAGGGATCCTCCTGTCCAGCTTCCCCAGCACTGGGATGGTAGGTGTGCACCCCACGCCTGGTTTCAGGCCCAGAATGGCTCATGCCCTGAATGAGCCATGGCATGGTATGGCATGGCATGTGGTTCTGGGGATGGAAGATGGGTCTTTGCACTTGCAGGTCAGGTGGAGATTGCTGAGCTATCTCTCTAGTCCATATTGAGTGATTTAAGAAAATTAAAAGTTGATTGGATGAGAGGCTGAGGTAGAAGGGTCCCAAAATTAAGAAAAGACTGAGGATGTAGCTCAATGCAAAGGTTCTGAGTTTAAGCCCTAGCACTTCCAAAAACTCATTAGAGACATGTTCTGCTCAGTTTGTGATCATCTGTATAGGAAGGAAAATCAATCCCTGTGCTCTTCCCCACTTATGGAGTCCAAAGAGCGAGAGGGATAGAAGGGGGTGTGGTGTGTTAGCCTCAGACATCCTTCTGTGCGGTGAGGATGAAGTACATAGAGATCTATAATGGGAACAAGGCACGTCAACGCTCACTGAGGGTAGAAGGCTGGTGTGGAGCAAAGCGGTTCCGGGTGTCATGCTAGGGAATTTGGGCGCCTCAGTCTGCAAGAAGGATGTAGCTGAGTTTCATAATCACTAATGTTCTGCAGGAAGTAGGAAACTTCCACATGCAAGCCCAGCAAAGTAACTCTGCCACAAATGTCAATCATGAATTTTTGAAAAAAAAAATTAAAAGAAAGCAGCCCATTTCCTTATCTCATAAACTTCAGGGTAGCAAAAAAAAAAAAAAAAAAAAAAAAAAAGAGCTGGAACTGGTTACTGATGAATGACAGCAAAAAGTGCCCCTCAGAACAAGAATGTAATGCAGAAGGACCCTGGCAGGCCTGGAAGCTTGCAGAGCCCTGGAAGAGCAGAAACCCACAGCTGTCTCCTTTAAACCTTAAGAACAGGTTGGCTTCAGCTGATTTTTGTGTTACTGAAAAGGCAAACCAAACTAGAACCTTACTATGAGAGTTGGCTACAGGTCCCAGTGGGCAAGCAATATTTCACATGGTTCTAGGCAGGGATCTTTCATTATTTCAATTTCACTCTCTTGGAAATGGATTGTAGCTAGAAAAGTTTTCCTGAAGTCAACTCTTGGTATCCAGAGAACAAACTAGAGAGTGCCTCTGGCTCTATCTACACCATTATTTTAATCATATCAATCATTGTGTCTACAGCAGGAATGTCTTGCTAAGGGTGAGAAGACCTGAGATACTCAGCAGGGCCCAGGAAGTCAGGGTGACTTTCTTTTTTTTATAAACTACCATTTTAATTCTTATCCTTAAAACTATAAAGATTCTACATAAATTAGAAATGAAACTATACCCAACAATGGCCCAAGAGTCATCTGTTCATTCCTTTTCTTTGTGCTGTCACTCAAAAAGATAAAGTTGTCTGCTATGATTGTTGTTGCTTGATACCTCACATTGTTTTTATCCTTATATTGACCATATTCTTCTTTTCCTTCCAGGAAAACTTAAGACCCCTTCTTTACATACTGATATGCAACTGCATGGGAACTGCTGCAGTTGACCACCAGTAAACTGCTGGCTACTTCAGACTCATGTCTTATAAACTGATGAAGCACCAGTAACATAGGTCTTTGAAAAAGCATGGCTCCTGTTTCTTTTTTTCTGCTCCCATAGCTCCTTCCCTCCTTCCCCTGATGCACCAGTCTGTACTACTTCCAGCCAACAGGGCCAGCCAAATAGCTCAGTGGATTAAAGTGCCTGCAAGCAGGCGCAGGGGGCAGAGGGTTTGATCCCAGGGTCAGCTGTGCTTGCCCCACCCCAGGAGCCATGTTGAGATAGCAATTGAGACTGGGTGTGGTGGTGTGTGCCTGTAATCCCACTCTTGGGAGGCTGCAAACAGGAGGATCATTAGGAGTCTGATCTAGTGAGATCCTGGGCACCCTATAGACCCTTTCCTAAAATATAAATACAAATGAACACTGTTGGAGGGAGATGACTTTCTCCTCTGTGCAAGCAGTAACCCTGAACCTGAGAAATCACATACTGTGTAGGGTGAATAGAGCCCCAGGTGAATACCAACACTACCAAAGAGAGGAATTTATGTTAGAGGTGTGGTTTGTACTGTTTAGTGAGTTTATTGGTATTTAGTTGAAAAAATTATTTATTTATTTATTTTTAATTTATTTATTTTTTAATTTTAGGTAAGGGTCTACAGGGGGTTCAGAGTCTCACTACTAGATCAGATTCATAGTTATCCACCTGTTTACAGCCTCTTAAGAGCTGGGATTACAGGGACCTATCACCATGCCAAGTCTCTATCACCATCTCAGTGCACCCTGGGGTTAGGGCCAGCACAGCAGGCCCAGGGATCAAACCCCAGAGTCCTGTGCCTGCTTGCAGGTGCTTTAATCTGCTGAGTTATTTGGTCAGCCCCTAGCTGAAAAAACTTATGAGAATATTAATGTGCACATTTTGAGGCTGTGAATTTTTTGTTATTAAGATGACTGTATATTCAAGGTTAAATCTTGACTAAAAAGTTGTTTAATTGCCTACAGCAAAATGCAGCTTCTATTTTAAACATCTTAGGGAAGATTTGGAAACAAAAATAAGAAACAGAACAAGAGGAAAAACAAGAAAATCTGGACCAGAAGATTTGTTGTTAGTCACTTTAAATTGAAACGTTAAGACTTTATTAGGGAAACAGTTCAAATTATTTAACTTGTGCTTTTTCTTCTCAAGCAAGATTATATCCAATTTATAGCAAAGGTTAAAGTGGTACAAACTCTTGTTCAAATAGAAATTAATTTTATTATCCCTAATTAAATGTTACTGGAGATTGTCATCTACAGAACTCATTTCTATTTATAACTGGAAAATTTTCTATTATTTTTTGTCTTTCCTTTGTCTCCAAAGTCCTTCAAAGCCAAACTTCACTGAATGTTATTTAGAAAAGGCACGTACACACAAAATTTAATTTCCCTTTTAAATATCTACTTAATCTGCAAGCATTACTGATGTTTACTTAGCCTCCTTCAAAGAGTTCTTTCTTTGCCAAGATCCTCCGGCCTCCTTCTGCTGTAGAAGGATGTTCCCACCTGCCCACTCTGTATGGGATCTTGTGGTCTTAGATTCCATATTACATCCCAGACCACCAATTCTCCTCCTGTGAACCTGGTACCTGTTAGTTATTTACTTCCTTAGGAGTCCGAACTGTAATTTTGTATTATTATCCCTAACACTCCAAAGCAGACATGTATGATAAAATATTTGCCTAAATCTGTTCAAATGAACATAGACATCCAAAAAAAAAAATCAATAAGGAATCTGTAAAATGGATAATCAGGTGACATATTTCCTTGCAAAACATGAAGGAATGAAAGACAGATGGTCACCGCCTCACCCCATAGTGGCCACCTCTTAGGAAGGAAGCAGCATCATGTGCTTCCTTGAAATACGGCAGGCACTGGCTCAAAATCTGCCTCTCACTCACTGTTTGTGTGATTGCTAGGACTGCTCTAGCATCTTAAAGCTTGAGGGAATGACAGTAATTGCTTCAGAGATACTCCTGGATAATGTGAAAAGATCACCACAGTGTCCGCTCCTACGATGGATTACTCCTGGATTATTCCTACCATTATACAAGTATCCTAAAAACATAACAAGGAAATTTAAAGAGCCTCAGCCTTAAATTTTCCTTCTGGCCACTGCTTCAATGACTGTTTCTAATTGCATGAAACAAGCTGGAAGCTCTTAATTGTCTTCCTTCCCTTTGCCCTGATGCAGGCTGCCTTTGTCTCCACCACTGTTGTGACGATTAAATTCCTCGTTAGCTTGTTTGGTCTTGGAGATGCCTAGCACATTAGCAGGCACACTCCAGGGTAAGCTGTGTGACTTTCCAGATATAATTGGCATGTGGGCCAGTGAACTGGGTGGAAAAGAGCTACCCAGATGTAGGTGAGTCTTTCTAGTAGGCATGTGTCCCGAGTAATGAAAAGGGAAAGAAAGAAGACCTGAGTTTGAAACATTCCATTCTACTTGAGGGGTGGTGTCTTTGCTGATGTGGCCTCAACACTTCTGTTTCTTTAGCCTTTCAAATGTAGGCCCACAGGGGAGACTCTCCAGGCAGCTTCCAGCCTATAGGCTCTGGCTGGCACTGCCACCCTGATCTCTCTTCTCCTGAGTGTTCCAGTTTTTTGAATGAGTTGCCTCTCATTCTCTAGTTTTGCAGGGCTCAGAAGTTCACTGTGCACTATTGTGACTCTGCTTCCTAAGCTTAACCTAACCCCTTGCATATACAGATACATGTGAGTGTGCATGTGTTTATTTTTTCACTAGCAGAATACACCATTTGTGATGATTTTGCTGCAGTGTTGAAATGCACTGTCATGGGCCTCTTTACTCCTTAACTAACTACGTCATCTTTGCTCCCATCTCATGTTATCTCAAGTGATTACTCAGTTTGATTTTTTAAATTTAAGCATATGTATACTACTTATTCCTCTAAAAATAAAATCTTGATGTGCAAGTTCGCCTTGCCTCCATGTTCACAATTTATTCCTGGTATCTAACACAGTGACTTCAGGGCACATACTTATTCAATGTATAAATAAATGACCAACTATCAGTGATAATTTTAGAAACTCCCAGATGCAATACATGCTTTATTTCTCACCATGGACTTCTTCATTTCCTCCTGTGAGACCTGTACTGTTTTAGACACTAGAAGTTCAGCATGAACAAGACCCACCATGTCCCAGGTGGGAAAATTGGACAAAAAATATGTTTCTCTGAAAAGAATTGTCCTGGGGAAAACTTAGTTCTCTTTCCCATCTTGCCTGATGGAGGGTGAAAAAACTGAGAAACCAGACACTAAAGAGAAAAAACCTGAAGCCAAGAAGGTTTCTTCCAGTGGTACTGGTAAAAAAGGTAACATGAAGGCAAAAAAGTCCAAGAAGGGGCAGCCCCACTGCAGCTGAAATCCGGTCCCACTTAGAGGAACTGGTAGATATTCCCAATCTGTTGTGTATTCCAGAAGGGCTTTGTATAAGAGAAAGTACACAGCTGCTAAATTAAAGGTTGAGAAGAAAAAAGAGAGTTCTTGCGATGATCACAAAAACCCTTTGGTGGGGACAAAAATGGAGGTACCTGGGTGGTTAAGCTTCAAAAAATACCTAGATCTAACCATATAGAGGATGTATCCCAAAAACTCTTGACCACCGCAAGAAACTCTTTAGTTAGGAAGTGAGGAAACTTCAAGCTAGCATCACTCCCAGCTCCATCATTTTTTAAAAAATAATTTTATTGAGAAACAAATAGCAATGAGACAGTTTCAAAACTAATTAGTAGGACATTTTAAATAACGAATACATTGCATACTGTTGTCTACTTAGTGTTTTTTCATAGTACAAGATGCAAGCCTGATATCTTGTCCACAAACACTATTAGAACAAATCTTTTTATTCATTCAATTAAGAGAAAGTAGCTGTATATCTATCCTATTTTGAATATACAGATACAAAATGGTCCTTCATTTATATCACCTTTTTTTGTTTGGTTTTGTCAGAGAAGGGCATTCCAGTGTCATTTAAATACTGTAGGTACATGAATTCAACAAAATATTCCAATATAGTTCAGTAGTCTACAATAGTAGTGGGTTTTCTGTAGGACTGGCAATGTCAGAAGTTGTTGACTTGAGCCTTTCACACCTCAGCATATTAATATAGCTTTATTTTTACACTCTAGTCTTATACTTTTCTGCCTGGTGGTTAAGATCAAGATAAAAACAAGCCCTATACAACAAGAAATACAACTTTTGTATCTGCCAAGGTCAGTCAAATCCCCTCAAGAGTTGTCCTGAAACCCTTTACTGAAATCTGTAGATCATTTGTCAGTGTCAGCCATGTGGGTGAGTTACCACCATTGCTTGATCAATTTGCTTTCAGTGAAGGCCTGAGAGAATGCTTTCTCTCCACCACATACTAGTCCACAGGTCATGCTTAATTATTTGCAAGAAAACCACTCCATCTTGATCATCCTCGCTGGGCATCACAGAGGCAAGAGTGGTCTTCCTGAAGCAGTTGGCCAGTGACTTACTACTTGTGATTGTTCCTCTATGAAGAATGCAACAGAAATTTGTCATTGCTAACTCTACAAAATTTGATATCAGTAAAGTGCAAATCCCCAAACACCTCACTGTTGCTTATTTCAAGAAGAAGAAGCTGCAGAAACCCAGACATAAGGAGGGTGAGATCTTTGACACTGAGAAAGAGAGATACCAGATTTCAGAGCAGCATAAGGTGGATGAGAAAGCAATGGACTCAGAGATTTTAACAAAAATCAAAGCTCTTCCTCTGCTTTGGAACTCCCTATGAGCTATTTTTGTTCTGACGAATGGTATTTATCCTCATAAATTAGTGTTCTAGATTTCTCACTAAGAGCTTAATTAAATAACTGATACACTTATAAAAAAAGAATTGTTCTGGCATGTGTGGGAAATGCACACTAACTACTGAGGCAATGCCACAGGAAAGGTACATTTTGAATCATGGAAAATCAGAAGATAGAGGTATTTTACTTGTAGGTGAGCAAGGAATACAACAGAGCTGAAAGGCCTGTTTCTGCAGTGCAGGACAGATGCAGTGGTGGCTGGAGCTGTGAAGGTCACCAAAGATGTGAAAACTCATCAGATTCTAGGTATTTTTCAAAGTTGAGCCTAAAGGAAGCATTAGCAGAGCAAGCGGGAATGGTATTAGAAGAAAGGGGCACATCCTGGATGATGCTAAAGTTCTTGACCTGAGCAATTTAATGAATGAAGTGTCACTTACAGAGATGGAGTTGCCTGAGGGAGAAGCAAGTTTGCAGGAAAAGATTGAGGTCTATAATTTGGACAGGCAACATTAGAAATGTCTCTTTGAAAACCAAGTGGGAATAGCACAGAGGCAACTAGCTGTGTGAGGTTAAAATTCAGCATGGGGTCACTTCCAGGGAACGGGTAAATTTCAAGGCCTGGAATATTACAACTGCACCCTGTCTTAGGAAAGCACTCAGCAAAATATGCGGCCAGCAAACATCATCTAAGAACTACTGCTCATTCTCCATTCTGCATTTAACATGCAGTGAAGTTTAGGAGTGACTTTAATTTTAATATTTTATTAATATCTTATGCATTTGTGTCCATTTATTTGATTAATTAAAATGTGACAGGAAATTATACTAAATGTCTATAATAACTCATACACTATGGAGGGGGAAGACATTCATTTCCAAATGTTTTCTGGATATCCTTTTAGCCAAGATGCATTTATAGAAAGTCTATTATGTGTCAGCCACTGACTATATCCAGATTACATAATGACATAACAGGCAGTCAGCTGACTTCAAGAATCTAAAGTGTATGGAAGGAACAGGCAAGTGTGTTGTAGCTGTAAATCCTTGATGCAGCCATCTTGGCCAGTTGTCAAATGGTTCAAAAGAGGCAAGTGGATGTGAATCATGGAGCTCTAGAGCAGGAGTGTTCCTTTCTCTTACGGGCAGTACTTCAGGCCGGACATGTCAAGTGACTTTTGTTAAGGTGTGATTGGCCTTCAGATGTAGAATTTCTATTTTTTAGGATCAGAGCTTGCAGTTACACTTTTGACACTTTTCTAAGACAGTCATAGTTCCACAATGTCTATGCATCTGACAAGAAAATGAAAGATAATAAGGAAATGATTTGCAAGTTACTTATGCACATCTTAAATGTCCATTCAGGGAATCAGTGTCAAAGATTAAATAATGTTGAACCAGTTCTTTCTGAGTGGCTTTCAACAAGTTACTTAATGTTATGAGCATCTTTTTTCCCCTTATGTATACAGTGGGAAGAAAAGCAATTGTTTTCTAAAGTTGGCATGAGGATAACACAAAACAAGGTGGCACAAAGATAAGCCCATAGCTGAGAGAGCTTAGAGGAGGTGCCACCCCCTGGGACTCTATGTGGCGACATGGATGTGAATGTGACCAGGCCCCACTGAGGTTCTTGAACTTCAGGACACTCATTTCCATCTTGTTGACAATCCTTTGAGGTTGAGATCTCAACCCAAGGAACAACTCAAGGGTTAGCAAACCAACTGCTGTTACAAATGGGAGAATAAACCTTACACATTTAATAAAAAATTTCTTGCAAAGAGTTTAACTTTTACTGTCTCAGAGCATTATTTTTTATTTCCTAATCACCTCCATTTACTTGTCTACCTTCTGAAGAATTTACTGGTGAGAAATGAAAAACAGGCAACATATAAAGCTTTTAGAAGAGCTGTCTATTTTTCTTTTCTGATTTTAATTCATATAAAACAATCCCCTCAAAAACAAAATGAGTGCTTAGGATGGATGTGCATATGGAAAACAATTTGTCCAAATGTAGTGCACGCAGAATGAATGCTGAGCACAGGGACTGTACAGCGCCCTCTGAGTAACTAGAGGGGGCGTTGGCTGGCAGCATTGATGCAGAAGATGAGGCCTCACCCTGTGCCCCAGGCTGCTGTCTGTGGCTGATGACTCTCTCCATTATGGATCTTCATCCAGCTTATTTGGACAGATCAGAAAAGTAAGGATCAGAGTGGCCATGTTCTGCGATTAAGGTTAAATAATGCAAACCAAGGAACATCTAGCTCTGTGTCCTGTTCCCATTCTACTGCCTCCCACTCTAGGATCAGCACTTCTCATATGGTAGCATTGTTATGTAGATCTTACCATATATTATTGGTATAGGAGATTGGTTCCAGAGTTGTAGTGAGAGGGGTGCAGATCCAGTGTCCCTGCCTGTCCTGCAGGGTCCATCCTTGGGTCTCTGTGCTGGAGGTGGTATAATGCTGTCATAGGGTGCTGCTTTATACATTTTAGTCTATCTAGCAATATTCTTCACTTCTACCCATCAGGTACCTGATAGTTGTGGCAATGAAAGTGTCCCAACAAATGTCTCTTTGGGATAAAAATCTCCCCTGGTTGAGGCTGGTCCCAAAGGCCTCTGATGTCAGGCACCATGGTAGAGAGTTTTCTAAGAAGGTGTTTGCCCAAGGCCTAACCATGCTGAAGTCCACAGCTGTTGACTGGCTGACTTCTCTGTGATCCATTCTGCTTCTCTGTTCAACTCTGACTACACTATTTATATCTCTCCAAGTCTGAAACTCTTCAGAATGGCAGAGGACATTTAGTGCCAGCTGAAGGGCATTCCCCTCTGAGTACACTTGTCTGCCCTTTAAAAAATTGAATTTGTATCTCTTCACTATAGTCTCACAGGTTTTCCCTTTCCACAACCTCTTCCTAAGAAGTAAATTTCACTGCTCAGGAACTCCCTAGAATTGTAAATCCCTTGGTAAATCAAGTTTTCTTCCTCTACATGGAGAAGAATTTATGGGATTCTGAGGATTTTGTTCTTTCTCTTACAAACATGAGGGACCTGATTCTCAGCTCACCTGTCCCATCCTCTTGCTTCCTTTCTCTGCAGCACTTATCCTGCTCTGAGGTTATTTGTTAAGCACAAGTTCCCGCTCACCACCCTGACTGTCTCGCTCCCATCACACTTCATGTGGAAGCACCACAGATTCCTGATTGGTCTGTCCCCTTGGAGAATTCCAGAGCCTAGGGTAGTGTGGGGGCCCACAAAAGAGTGTTAAATTTATCAGCACTGCCCTCAGCATTACAGGGAAATTAGCATTTGCTAAGGCTTGGGGTTGCTAGCTGTCTTGTGCCATGTTGTACCACAAGAAACACAAAGCCTTTCACTCAGAAAAGAGTGACTCTGGGAGCAGCCCAGCCCACCACAGGGACAGCAGAGTGCTGATGTCCTATCTTAGCTGTAGCCAGTGATGACTGCAGCAAGGTGGATGAAAACTCAAGCTTCTGTGCCTCTCGCAAGAAGAAAATTACTTGTAGTCTTCTGATGCCTCCCGAGGCCTACAGTCACCAACTGGCTTCCTGGTCATGAGTGTGCTGTGTGACCTCCTCATCCTGGTCTCGCTTCCTCACCCAGTCTAGGTGGGCAAGACTGCTGCAAAATACCAGATGGGGAAGATTAAATAGCAGAAATGCATTAGTTCACAATTCTGGATACCAGAAACCTCAGATCCCAGTGTCGGCAGCATTGTTTCCGGAGGTGGAGGGGACTTTGTGTGGCTCAGAGGTGCCTCTTTTGTGTGTCCCTACAGAGTTATCTGCTGTGCACACTTGCGTCCTGTGTCCTCTTCATGTGAGGATGCCAGGCATGCCGGAGCAGGGCTCCTCCCCTCATGACCTTCTTTCAAGATGATAACCTCAGGAAGACCCTGCACACTGGAGGACTGGAGATTAGTGTTACTATTAATACAGATTTGGGGGAGATGTAGTTTAATTCATTTGGTTCCTCGTTGCTTGCTTTCATCTCCCAAATTGACTTCATATCTTCAAATGCAGGTCCAACTGCTTCTGATGGAGCTCAAAGCAAAGGCAATTCTGCCATGTTCTTTTTCTTTCTTTGTAAACACCTTATATTTCTAAAACTCCATGGTATAATTACCTACATCCTACATGTGGGGGAAACTGAGACTCATAAAGGCTATACATAGCCCCCAACATTCCTTTTGATCGCTGTTTTGCTTTTCACAGTGCTGGGATCAAACTCAGGGCCCTACTCATGCTAGGCTAATAGTCTACCACTGAGTGGCATTCACAACTGCAGAAATTCTTAAAAAAGAAGCTACAAAGAAACTGGGACCAAGACTTAAATCTATGTGGCCAGAAAGGGCAATTTCTCCACATCCCATTCCTGACCACTTTGGGTTCTGGAGATCTCAGTGGTCCTGAGAAGTTTCTGTTGGCCCCAAACCTACAAAGACAGACTTGCTCAGCTTTCTCAGTGCTGCTGTATTCCTTAAGAAGCAGGCACAGGAATAGCTGCAAAACTGCATTCCTGTTCCTGAGGATAGCTGACCCAGCCACACAGAGCAGCACCAGGGAGACATCACTATGGC
Organism: Ctenomys sociabilis; assembly: GCA_004027165.1. NCBI lineage: Eukaryota > Metazoa > Chordata > Mammalia > Rodentia > Ctenomyidae > Ctenomys > Ctenomys sociabilis. Next base: position 15,497 of record PVKA01008592.1, read on the forward strand.
CCGAGGGAATTGCGGGATGGATGGATTCCTGACCCAAGAAGTCTGCAAGGAAGAAGGCCATGTGGAGTTCAGCGCTGAGAGAAGCCTTGCTTCTGGTGTGGAAACACATGTCTTCTTTTTGATGATTTAGAAATAACTGAGAGCTAATATTTCACTTTGAGGCAAATGTGAGGTTTGCCCAGATCATTTGCATTGGATTTTATTCCTATTTTTGAGCCTTGCATATGATTTAAATTTTTCCAGTAGTTACATTCATAATTGAATAAATGGGCAAACCTAGTAGTAATATGTTATAAATAATAGAATAATAATCATAATAATAGAATAATAATGTTCTAAAATATTCAGTAATAAATATAACAACAGCCAGTAGGAAGCTTTATATATTTTTTTCTTATTGAGTCTTTAAAATATGACATGCATTTTATATTTAAGAACACACCTCAATTCAAACTAATGCATTTATGTGATTAAAAGCACAGTTCTGTGATGTTCAGTGTGGAAACAATTAACTGCAGGATTCATAGTCAAGGGAGAAAGCACACCCAGAACACATCCCGAGGGAGCCTTCCTATGCCATGGTATCACTGGAGCACAGCCTACAGGAGGACTGGCTTCCAAGACCTGCAAGAACTGCTGGGTGTGGGCCCAGCTCCTCCGATGGCTAAGTGTGCCCCCACATTGTCACCCATTCAGTGACCATGACACCATTCAGCTCTAATAATTTCTTCTTCATCATCTACCTCGTGACGTTGCTCTGGCAGATGTTTCAAGTGCTGGAGGCTCCCCCAGAGTCTCAGGTTACTCTGTGTGCTAAGCTTATGATATAGCCAAAGTTGTATCCTCCTTCCCCAAAGCTTGAGTGGTTGATTCAAAAAGACCGGGACATAGAGGCTCATGCGGCATGGACAGCCAAACAGCCATTGATTATGACCAGTGTGTTGATGGCGGGTGCTCTGCATCCACGCCTACACAAGCCTCAGAATGGAGAGGAGAGCTGCCAGCCAGCATCATCAGCAAGCTAAGTGGTAGCCCTGAAGACAATGAATCTGGACGCGTGCTGGCCAGTGAAGACCCCACTACAAAGGAAGAGATAGACAAAACAGGCAATATTTTCCAGGGAATTTGAAAACCCCTGACTCATTATTCTACTCAAACACTACTCCACTGTTCTCAGCAGTAGGAGATGGATGATAAAAAGTTGAACAAAGCCCCTCTTCATCAATCTTAGAAGTAGATTAAATAAAAAGAATACACATAAATTATACTTGCAGTTGTGTGTATATTCAGGTGCAAAGGTGTGGGTTTAATAGAGAAAAGGAGCAGGAGGAAGAGAGGGGTGGGAGGCAAAGCTTTAGTTCCGCATGGTCCAAGGAGCAGTTCTGAGAAAGCAACCTTTGGAAGGAGAGCAGAGGGGACAGGCAGCAAGGAGTCCCAGGAGGGAGCAAGGGTCAACTGTGTGGAGCAGGAGGGCTGGAGGCATGGTGGAGGGAATAAGACTGTGAGAGCCATCAAAGCCACGGGGCCTGATGGATAGATTAGAGCAGGACGGGGACCCGACTCTTGGTCTCATGCCCCTGTTCATGAAAGCAGCAACCTCTGTTTGCACTTTAGCAAGAGGAGCCTGGCAGCTATAGGGGGAGGGCACAGTGGCTGCAGGGAGGCTGGTCTTGTGGGCTCGGGGATGAGGTGATAGAAACAGGTGAGGGCCCACAGCTTGACAATGCTGACAACAAGAAAGGAGCCGAGAGTTCCTGTGTGGAATCGCCCTGAAGAGGTGCAGGTAAGGAGAAAAGGTCCCTGCCTCTGAATACGGGAAGCCAGGGTCCAAGTCACTGCTCATATTTTTGCACACTTGAGCTGTCAGGTAATTCATCGCAAGTCTGTGATGCCAGGTCTTTAACAGAGCTCAAACAGTGTCTCTGCTTCAGTGCCAGGCACTAACTTGACAATTCAATGGTCCAAGCCATGCATCTTAAAATGTGGAGGCTGCAAATAATGACAGTTTGTGGTTGTTAGTTGTCCTGTGGGTGGCACAGGACATTCTCATGCTCAGGAGAGTCAGCTGGGGCAAGAGGGTGAACAGAAGTCAGAGCCGCATGCCTGTGGCTGCTCACTGAGCAGGGGCCAGGGGCCAGGGGCCAGAGTTCTTCATTCTCTTCCCCGTGGGCTTTCCAAGAAACCATTTGGGCTTCTAAGAAGCTGAGTTCCAAATAGGGCAAAGTGGGAGCTGCAGAAGCTCAACTGACACTCAGAACTGGCAGCCACACAGCTCCATGTGCTCTGCACTTTGTCACCTGAGACTCAATCTCAAGGGGAAGTGGCTCAGTCTTCATTCTCAGCAGAGCTGAGCAAGGCCACTGGGCAGGCTGGCATGTGGGTTGGGAAGCACCATGCTAGAAATAAAGAGAGACAGCACCTCAGACCCTGCAGGTCATACAGTCCTCTTGCAATCCTATGAAGTAAGAGTCCTGACCTTTCTCAGACATCTGAATTTTTTTCCCAGCTGTATGAGCGTGACTTCAACATTTGGTAGAGATAAAGATCATTTCTACCACACAGGCATTTTTGAGAACAAAAAGAATTATTGTCCCCTCCTCTTCTTTATGGTTTCTCTTTCTTTAATTTCACTTACCTATGATTAACAGATGTTTGGTAATAGGATATTTGGAGATAGGAAGTGAGGAGAGAAGACACTTCCACATCTGTGCATAGTGACAATGACTTTATACAGTGTACATTGTTGTACCATCTCACTTTAATAATAGTCGCTGTTATGCCTTGGGCGTAAGTGTACCCCCAAAAACCTCATAAAATCATGGGGTGGACTTTGCTAGACTTCTGAGTAATTCATGATCCACTGGGATTATGGGTGTGAATGCTGCTGGGATTATGTGAATGCTACACCCAGCCTGGGGGGTGGGGGGGATAAGGAGTGACTGCCACTCCTCCATTTTGCTCTTGCCATTGTGCTGTCTTCTGCTACCATGAGCTGCTGCCCTCTGCCGTGTGCCACTCTGCCTTGGAGCCAACAGAGTATGGACTGAAAGCTGCACAAACTCTGAGCTAAGCAAGCCTTTCCTTCCTTCATTTTGGGTGTTGGGTATTTTGTCCCAGCAAGGAGAGAAGAGTAACTGAGACAGGTGTTAATCCCTTACTATGACTCATTTATAAACTAAGCTTTTGCTTAGGCCTGTGTGTACTGGAAAAAAAAAACGTAGTCGAGGAAGGGCTCAGTGTTACCTACAGCTTGAGGTATCCACTAGGGACCCAGTTTGGAAGTGGGTCCTGAGGATAAGGGGGTGCTTGTGTATTGTATGTGGAGCCCTTAGAAGAGTGTGGGACATGAAGTGAGCACACATTAGGTTAGTTATTCCTTTTAGTGTGGAGTGGTTATCTTCATCTGCCACACAAAATGTGAAAATGTCAGAACTCGGTTCAGTAGAAGAACTCAGGGTCAAATTCACAGGCTTCCTGACATTCAGACACCCAGGCATCCAGGTGAGATCTGCCAGAACGCCTAGAGCCAATACCAAGGAGTATATGGCAATGAGATGGTAGATACAACACAGCTTGGCAATACCCTAGAAATACTGCTCATTCATATCTGATTTGTCTGTATCATGATTATTATTGAAATAATTGGAAGATCAGGCAAAACTGAACCCAAAGAAATGACAGTTAAAGATAAAAAGTGAAGTGTGTGGGATGAAAAAGTGTAATATTTATTTCACAAGCTCATATTAGCGCCTGAGTATATGCACTCTTTCACATGGGTCTCCAACAGCCACTTCACAAGGGCAGCCCCATGAGTAATAAGCACCACGCTTGTTTCTGCTCATTAGAGGTTAGGACTCTGTGGCCTGGAGGCAAATGAAGTGATGTTCCAAGTGTCACCTCTGAGCCAGCAGAGCCAGGATTCAAGTTCTTTTCCTTGTGCTGTTTCTCAAAGTCAGATGCTTAGTTGCAATAATTTCCAGGGCACCACTGAGTGAGGAGAGCTGAATTCTGTAACATACTTTATAAGTAAACAAGTTCTATTTGCTCAGTCTTTTTTTCTCAGTCTTTAAAAAGAACCAGCTATTTGACAGGCTTAGAATTTCTGTCCACATAGAGATTTTTAAAAAACACATCTGTCTGTATTGTATAGCGTTAGGTAAGAGCACTGATTCTCCAAGCACATCTCTTGGATGCCTAGGAGAAAGTTGTTAAGGGCTTCCTCTCCTGGAAAGGAAAGGAAAGATTGAGAGTGGTAGAGAGTCTTCAGTTATAAATACAAATGGGCTTAATGTACAGCCTCTGAGCATAAGCCAGTGACATCCCTTTGGGCCCTGAGTCCTAGGACCTAGGACCAAGGGAAGATGCCTCACTGGTTCATAACTTAGACACTATAAACTCTCTCCTGCTTCTCTTTATTTGTAGTTGGTGTTCCCTCTACCAACAATGTAGAATACCCAGTCCCAAGGGTTAAGTAATCTCTCTAGGAAAGATTTGAAGTGCTAAACTCCAGGACCTGCATGGGACCATGTGTAACCTTTATAGATAATCAAGATCAAGTCGTTGATCCAGTGTGATTATACCCTCTGCAAAATGACATGATGACACTGAGAGACTCACAGAGAGAATGATGGGAAAACACAGGAAGTGAGATTGCAACCACGAACCAGAGTCACAAGGTCACAAGAAATGACGGGAAGGCTTGGAACAGATTCTGCCTAATGCAAACACCAATCCTACTGACACCTTAATTTCAGATCCTGCCCTGAAAACCTGTTACTGGCCAAATTCATGATGCTTTAGCCATCCAACTTGTGGCACTGTGTTACTGGAACTGTGAGAAAGTCACCTCCTGTGTTCTCGGCTCATCTGTCTCCTTGAGCTTTAATGTGACCTCAACAGGAAAGCTCTTCCAAATTTGTGTCTCCAAAGCTGCCCAGATTCATTATTATCTCTCTTTCCCACTTTTTCTTTATCATAGTGTGAAAAAAAGTGACTTTAATTATTTACTTAAAGTCTGCCTCTGAGGCAGTGAGATAGCTCAGTGGTCTAAAGTGCCTGCTTAGGCAACCATAAGCAGGCACAGGGGACAACTATTCTTTTGCACCAGCCAAAAGAAAAGTAAATAAATGAAGTCTACCTCGCATCCCTGCATTAGAGCATTACATTGCTAGGGAAAGGCCCTATCCGGTCTCCAGAGTGTTTGATTGACAGTGCCAATCATGTGACCAGTCAGGAAAATGGTGGGAAGGTAGGGAGACAGGAAGGAAGGGATGAAGCATGAGGGAAAGCTGAGAGGATGGGCATTGCATCCAGACTCTTTTTGTGAAAGAGCATGTGTGCTACAAAGAACTATGCGGGCACAGTGTTGGCTCTGTCCACAAACTTCATGCATTCTAAGATTGTGGAAAAGAGAGTGACCTTTGCATCACATAGGAAAGATGGCCATGATCATGTTTGTCACCTGATCCAGAGTTCACAGACAAAGAAAAAACAACAAAGTTTTCCAAATGCTTCTGTCTAGGACCTAAATTGCTCATAAACAACAGTGTTCATGAACCACAATACCACCCTGTTGGCAATGATGTCTTTCTCATCATTTTTGCATTTTTCTTCCTTTGATTTTTATGTCATCATGTTCAGATTTTGGAAACTAGTTGAAAAAATATGCTATCTTCTTGGGCTTCAGTGCTGTTTCATCATGAGCCATGGATCTTTTTGACTTTGAAGTGCCCTGATTCCAAGATCTACTAAAAATAAATATTTGCCTTATCAACATGCTTGCTCATTTTCAAATTGATTTTTAAATATCAGAGTCTTTTCTGCAGCTGGAATTTGTGTAACCTTTATTGATCCCTCTTTACTTTTAATTATGTGTGTTCTTCATTTGTAGCTAATAGTGACTCTTGTCACCAATGCTGTCAAATTTGATGCATGACACTTTAATTATTGTAATTTCTCTGCACTGTAATTGTAGCAAGAGTCTCCGCATAAGTTTTTGTTAGGCTGCTCCTTAATCCAGAGAAATGAAAACTTGGATTTGGGGCAGGCAGCTGTTTAGCTGTGGTCCCTGTGTGCGATCTTTAAATAGCTGGGGCTCCTTCATTCTGTCCTCAGTGGAACTGAGTCATTTTGAAAATGTCTGCAGTTGGTAGGAAAGCTGAGATAGAGATAAAAGCAGCTCCAAATAGAGTCACAGTGTCTTTCTGATTTGAACAGGTCTCTAAAGCTTTATGACCTGTCTACTTCTTATACTGACTGGCATTTATATTTATATATTTGTGCATGCACAATGTTTACTTTCCTTGTGTGGTGTGGAGACGTGCACATAATGCTTCATTTCTTTCTCACTCCCTTCTCCTTTGCTTCCTCTCTCTGCCTTTGTGTCTTGATCCTCTTTCCATTTGAAAGAGTTCTAGCTCCCTACTTCCTACTATGTGTCTCAGATAAGTAAAACTATGTTACATCAACATTTTCGTGTGTGATTTATTTTAGTTACCAGCTTGGTCTCATGGTGTGTCCATGTCTCTGTCTTACTTCATTTGCATAGTAGGACCTCACTGTGTGTAAACACCCCATTTCTGGTACGTTATTTGTCGATGGACATGAAGACTCTTCCAAGATTTAGCTACTCCAACTTGTGCTGCTATAAGCATGGGCTTGCCTGTATCTCTATAATATGATGCCTTTAATTCTTCCAGGAATATACTCAGAAGGGGAATAACTGGGCCAAATGGGATATCTTCAACATTTTTTAAAAGATAGTCACATGTAATTTAGGATTTGAGTATTTCCTCAAAGCCCAGGTTTAAGGGCTTGTTCTTTGAAAAAAAAAAGAAAGTGGTGTGGCTTTCTGGGAATTCTGGTCATTGTTGGCAGGCCCTTGAAGGCAACTATAGAACATTGGCCCCTAATTCTTCTCTGGTCTTTACCCCATCCACAGGTGAGCAGTTTTTCTATCATGATCCTCTCATGATGTGCCCCCACAGGCCATCCTACCATGGACCAAAGCCACAAGTCAAAGTAGCATCCCCACTCTCTAAGTTCATTACAGCAAAGGGAACCTGAATATGGCCACCCATACCAGCAAGTAGTGTGTACTTCTGCTACAGCTTGGACCATTGTCAGAAGATAACAGTGGATTTGTGTTTTCTTCTTGTTTACCAAAATCTTGTTTTCATTCCTCCTTGATTCCATCTAGTGAGAGAAGGGGTAATGGAGAAAGCAGAAGGAGAACGCCATTTTGCTGTACACAGTGGGTACCTGAACCTCCATGAAAGGCTTCCACAAGAGGGCTCCTTCACAGAGCGCACGGGAATTTTTTCCTTTAGTCCACAGAGCTGCAGGACAAGTTTGCATATATAAATTCAATCAGTCCTGTTTCACATGGTCAAGGGATAGAAATCTAGGAGTTCACTCAGAAAAAAACAAAAGATTCCCTCTCAGAAATGTGGATCAATGACTGCTTGATTTTAGACCTTGTTATCTTACTTGGGGGAGGGCTTAGCATCAAGAAAATCCAGTGTGACAGATACAGAGAGAGGGCAAGAGTGAGAGCGAGAGAGGTCAGTCTTGGTTTTGTCCCAGATTTTTCTCTCTTGCTGGGTTGTCAGGCAGACATGGCATTGATAGGAAGCAGGAGAGCTTCTTCATTCTTACACAGCTAGTGGGTGGTATGTGTGTGTGTGGATATGAGTGTGTGTTTGTGTGTATGCAAGTGTCTGTGTTTGAGAGGGTTCAGTTATAGACATGCAAGGGTGAAGAAAAGGGGCAATGCTTTAATACTCTATGTACCAGCAACTGTGTTGGAAATTGTTGTTAGTAGGATGAGAAGATCTGTGGAGGAATCAGGGGTTGAAATGAGTGACCTGAAGCTGCTTTGTGTGTGTGTGTGTGTGTGTGTGTGTGTGTGTGTGTGTGTGTGTGTGTGTGGGTTGAGGTGGGTGATGGAGAGAAGAAAGCAAAATCTGCACATCACGATCCTGTGTCTGTCATTGATTAACTAAAAATCCTCCTCTATCTCCTTATTTGAAGGAAGTGCTGTTGAGGTAAAAGAGGATTTCTAGAATAAATGTTAAGGTGTTCAATTAAAATGTTGCGTTTCAAAGTGAGTTGTCCTTATGATACAGTGAAGTAAATCTCCCGACCTGACCCGGATGAGTTCATATTCTCTAAAATTGAAGAATGAATTTTAGGATCAAACGGAGGTTGAGGGTAAAACTTCATTGGAAAGAAAAGCTTCTGTCAAAGAGGGACAGAAGGGGGGGCCTGAGCAGGTTGCCCATGGAGTTGTCTCTTTTAGGGACTTTTATAGAGGCTACCATGTGGGGCTAAGGTAGAGAAGAAGGGGTCTCACTTAGGTGGATGTGGGGTGGGACAAAACTATGGTCAACCAATGGGATAGCAAGCACCATTTCTCAGGTAAAATTGATTAGGCCCAGGACCAAAAGGGGAAGCAAGTCAAGGAGTAAGCAGGCATAAATACAGGACAGGGTCTCTTCCCTCCTGGGTTGGGCTGGTTACTCACTTGGGTCTTTTCAGCTGATTGTTACCTATTTAGAATATCAAGCCCAAGTGCTACTCTTTTAGCATTTGTTTGGCCTTTAAGTCTGGTTCACAGCAGGAGCCTCCATCCCAGCGTTGGGGACATCTTGTTTCCTGTATTATCTCTTTCCAGGGCCTGGCCCTGCCTGACTGCCTAAAAATATTTCTATGTAACTCCACTGCCTGCAACACTTATTGAGTAGGACCTTTTGGCTCTGGGTCTGGGCAGTCTTGGAGGCTGGTGCCTGGAGATGGATTTGCTCAGTTCTTGGAAGGAAGCTGAGCTCCAGTGTCCCTGCTTGGAGGAAAGCTGCCTGCTCTGGAAAATCAGTGAGAAATAAGCGTGCACCGTGGTAAGAATGCAAAGAGTCTGGGCATTTTTCTGCCAGCCAGTCCTGAGTAACAGAGTAATTGTCTACTGTGTTAAAGTTCTTTAAATGTAGTATTTTTAACCTTAGTGGTAAGATTTTAATCTGAGTACCCTTGCCATAGTACAGATGAGGAAATGAGACTCAGAAATCTGCTTCTCTGAGGTCACTCTTGTGTGATGGGTGAATTTACCCTGCCCAACTTCATGTCCTCCTAAGTCCTAGGACCTCAAGGGTGACTATTTGGAGCTGGGTACCTCTAAGAGGTGACATCTGATGTCCTTATAAGAGGACAGGTACAGACATCCACAGAGGTGAGCCCAGGTGCAGCAACAGAAAGAGCACTGATCTTCTGAGGTGCTCCATTGGGGCATGGCAATCCCAGGGGAACTACCTCTGTCACTGGATAAGAAACACATCTGTAGCCCTGTCCTGAACAACATGATACACTTGCCCTGGACTGCTTGCTATGAATGAGGATAGCTGGGCTACATTATTAATCTGGCTGCCATGAATCTTTGAAATGCTTTTCCGTTCCCTTTATTAACTTTCTCCTCTTTGCCTAGCTGCTGTCCTCCTGCCTCACCTTGGCACAAGCTCTCAGGGCCAGTGTACACTTGTCCTCACCTCCATTCTACCTCTGAGAGGCAAAGGGGCTTTCTAGAGCTTCTGGGGTTGTGACTGTCACTTCACCACCCTGAAGAGAAGATGGGAACTGGCAGATTTAAATGGCACTTTCCAACTTCAATGCATCATACAGTATTTTTATGTTAGAAACGATTCTGTACCGTTTAGGGAAAGGCTGGAATCGATGCTGAGGGGTGAGCCTTTGCCAGGTGCCACTGAAGTAAGTGAATGGGCCTTTAACATTCCAAAGAATATAGCCTGGGAGTTGCCAACCACATTCCAGAGTGGGAGGGATCAGGAGGGAGAGAAGTCCAAGTGCCATTGTCTTGGAAGCAATGTCTAGCTGAGTTCTGTGGCTTTTTTTGTTTCACATGCTATTTATCCTTTTGATAGCTCTGTTAGCATAAAAAAAGAGATGCTTTGGGAGTAGGCCTCTGAGTGCTCCTAGCTGTGCTACTTTGGGAAAAGCCACTGTTTTCACCAAGACTCAACCTTCTCTTCAGTAAAACAGAAGTAAGTAAAATAAATGTATTTGTAGGGATTTTTAAAAAGAGCATTAAGCACTTTCGATGCCTAGTGCAGTGCATAAGGTATCATAGTTGGCCCATCAACTTTAATTCTTCTTTCCCTAACTTCAATTTTTTCTATCTCTGTAACACACACAGCACTTCAGTTGTTCAACTCTCATGACAGTTGTCAGGGTTGAAATTAGTGAGTGTTCACAAGCAACTAAAATGCTTTAAACAGTTACATCCATGTAAGCTTGCAGCACTTACTTGTTCCTTCCAATATTATGTTCCAGAACATCACATGTGAAATTTGTTCAGTAAGTGCTTATGGCAGTGAATCAAATTACATCAAAATCTCTTGCTTACATTCTCTATTTTTATTGACTTAAAAATGCACATTTTTCCCTGAATCTCTGGATTCAATTTATTAGCATTTCTGTACTACAGAAAAGAAGAAAAATTTGAACATTGACCTGAGGCTACAATGTCTACTGAAAATGACCAGTGGAAAATAGACACTACAAATTAGTTGACGAAGCACCAAGTCTTTGTGTGGTCAGGGTTTAGTAAATCATTTTCATTTCCAAGGTTATGTTGCTTTTAATATTAGGCTGCAATGGTTTCCTGTCCATCTATACTCTGAACAATAACTTTCTGTGTGGGCTGGGAAGATAGCTCAGAAGGCTAAGCACCTGCCTCGCAAGCATAAGGACCCAGATTCAATCTCTGGTACAACATGCCATGCTGGACTGGAAACTCCAGGTGCAAGCTTCAAAACTGGGCATGGTGGTACACACGTGTAATCCCACTGCTGGGGAGGCTGTGACAGGAGGACTACACTGAGCCCAAACTTTGTAGGGAGATCCTATATCAAATAAATAAATAAATAAATAAATAAATAAATAAATAAATAAATACTTTCCTGTGTGTTGACACCTTATGTGTCCCAGGCCTTATGTAAAGCTTCAGGACTCTAGCTCCCTTCTTTGAACCTCTCCAGGGAGGATAGCTTTGGGTAATTTTCTCAAATTTTCTGAATAGCAGAGACTTTATGATGCTAATAATTAGTAAGGAAAAAGAGCTAAAGATTGAGTCCATTTTCTCAAATTCCAAAGTTTGTGCTGTTCAATGTGTGATAGCCAATATTTCAGGCTTGATGGCACAGGTCACTAAATCATAGTCCTTGATTTGCCTTTTAACTTTAACCCTGAATGAGACCTTCTTCCTCATTCCAAGCCATCAGACAAGCACCAGGAGAACTGACCTCACTCCAATGTTGCGTTCTCCGGGGCTGTGACCTGACTGTGAGAGGCGAGAGTCTCTCCTCTGCAGCGACAAGCTTTCTAGCCATGTCCGCACAGTAGCTGGGGCTGGAGCATGGGGCGAGTTAGTCCAGCAGCTGTTTTTTGATCTTTTCCCTACTACGCGTTTGCAGATCATGACCATCCAATCCTTGTGAGGAGCTGACGCACGCGTATGCAGTGCATCTTAAAGCTCCTCTCACCCCCCCTGCTCTCTCTCTCTCTTTTTTTTTTTTTGGTTGTTGTAACTTTTTTTTTTAATTTATTTTTTATTTTATTGAAGTACAAATATTAATCAGACAGTTTCAAGACCCTGTAACAAGACAGATTCGTTAAATTAATACATTGCAAACTGTTTTCATAATGTTTTGGTATCGTACAAAGTGCATATATGATATTATATTTACAGACATTATTTTAGCAGATGTCTCTTATCAGTAAATTAAGAGTGTAGCTGCTTACTTATCTTAGTTTTTATACCTGAATTACGTCAAAAATTCAATAATTATTTTCCTAGTGGTTGTCCATAGTACTAGAAGCTGACATAATATCCTGTCCAACCACCATTAGTGCAGATCTTGCCTCTCATAGGATTATGTAGAAGCACAGCGTTATCTATCCCAACTGTACTGTCTATACACACACATCATGATTTTTTCTTTCTGTACCCCTTCCTTTGTCCACAGAGGAAAGAGATTGAAGTTCTATAGTGTGACTGGGGAGAGTCACATGAAGAGAAAACTTTCTCTCAAGCTCTCACAGAGAGCAAACTGGTCAAGCATTGGCCGTTACTCATCCACATGGATGACACAGACAAAGGATCTACAGAATAATGTACAGGACTACAAGTTAAACCCTGAGAGGACTTCACTGACCACATAAGAAATATAAAGTTCATGTGTTGGTATATAAGTCTTGATCTACCTAGGTCTTAACCATCCAGCAGAAAAGTATAAAAATGAAGTATACATCGCGGGGCCATAATATTAAGCTGAGCTGTAAATGGCTATGGTCGACAACTTCTTTGAATAACTTACTATTGTTGTGGAATGCTGGACTGTGTTGGATTGTGTTGTCGAGTTGAAGCACCTAGGTTAGTTAAATGACAATGGAGTTCCCACCTTTGACAGGTCTGCTCTCCTTCTTCACTCCTTCCTTTCCTCTTCCCTCTTTTGTCCCCTTCCCTTTCACAAGAAAAGATTTATCTTCCTATTTCCTATTCCCTATCATTTACTTTGCTCTTTATCTATATTTTGGGGTTCTCACATAAGAGAAACCATGTGATATTTAAGTCTGTGTGTGATTTTTTTCCCTTACCACTATTTTTTCCAGGTACATCCAGTCAAGTTTGTCCTTCTTTATGGGAGCGTGGTACTGATTTAGGGGAACGAAACTCCCAACCTGAAAGATACCTGAGACGAGTTTGTGTTCTCTAAAACTGAAAAGTTTCAGTTTTAGAACTGAACTCAAAGCTGTCTATAAACTGGACAGAATCTATACTGGAGGAAAGAAAGCTCCTGTCAGAGAAAGTGACAGAAGAGCACCTGGTTGGTTTGCCAACATATCTACCTTTTCTAGAGCAAAACTATAAGGTGAAGTGAGTCTAAGTTGGGAAACATGAGAACTTGTTCATGGGTGGATTTTTTTTTTTAATTGAACTCAGGGTCTTGTACTTGCCAGGCAAGCACTTATTCTACTGTGCTATCTCCCCAGCCCCAACACGGGTGGAATAAAACTATGGCCAATCAATAAGAGTACAACTGTTCAGGTGAAACTGATTACATCCAGGACCAAATGGGAAATGGAGGATGGGGGAGATAGCTCAGTAGAATAAGCGCTTGCCTAGCAAGCACAAGGGCCTGAGTTCAATCCCCAGTTCTTCCAAACAAACAACAAAACCAAATGGGAAATTGAGTCATGTAGCAAGTGTGCATGAATATAGAACAGAGCCTTATCCTGCAGTGGTGGGTTAGTGACGTTACTGGCTTCCTCAAGGTGATTATTAATCCCTGGATGGTTATTTTTCAGGACATATGTATTTGTTTGATCTTTGTCTAGAGGTCTGGCCCACAGCAGGGTGTCTGTCACTCCCAGTTTCAAGACACCTTGTCTCCTTCTAGGGCCTAGCTGTGCTTCACCACCTATAATTTTTCCATCTAACTCAGCTGCCTACAACAGTACTCTGTTTATAGCAGGACAATCTATAGCTCAATAAATGAAGGGATATCCTCTAAATTCTGCTCTCCTGAGATTGCCCCTCATTCTTCTTGGGGAGTTGCCCATCTTTTTCCCTCTTCAGTGGGTCTTTGATGAAGCCACACTTGGGTGGAAGGTTTTATGTCTGCTAACTCCGTATATGCGTGCTCAATAACCCTTCCATCGCAGTGGAGATTTATAGGAGTTTTCTTAGTCAAAGTGTAGTGTCACTGTTAACCTCACAAGACTCCTATAGTTACCTCATGTGCTGCTATCTATAGTTTATATCAAATGAATCAAAACTGTCTATAAACTAGAATCAATGTATGTATCTATCTTGTACCAGAGCCCTTGTCAGCACCTGGAAGCCTTTTATTCTTTTTTCTTTAGAGTACACATGTAGAAGGCTTGATCTAGACCTTTATGTTTTAAAAAAATCAGCTTTTATCCTATCTTGTTTTTTTTTTATGATTGAAAAAAACCCCTTGTATTTAAAGATCAAACTTTACCCAAAGCTTTTCAGGAAAAACACAGTGACTTTTCGTGTTTTTGTTGGCTTCGGAGTGTGGGGCTCTCTTTCATCTTCTGATAAATCCTGAGTTTCATGTCCTCTCTGTGAGGTGAGGTGATAGAATCCAGCAGAGGGCCCCTGTGGGGAGCTGGAAGCAGCCAAACTGCACAGAGGGGTTCAGAACTTTATGTGTTTTGAAGAGGAAGGTAAGGAAGCAAGGTCACAGGGTCCTAGTCCCAGCTCCAGTGCTGGACACTGTGGTAAGTTAAACACAGGCTGATTACCCCAATATCCCTACTAGTGAGGTGTTAATGTTCCCAGCTGCTTCCTGCAGTGATGTTGAAATAAGCCCCATGGCAGGCATCAGGGTGATTTTTTCATTGATTCCACTTAGGCAGGGCTTGGATATTCTCCCCTCTGTGCAATTTCTCAGTGACCAGCTCTGTAGGACCTACCCACTTTATTCTGGTATAAACTAATGGCTCCTCTAGTGGCCTAAATTTTTCACCTCTTCTGCAACCCAGATGCTCCTGGTATCTGGCAGCCTATCTTTGCAACTGCATAAGGCTCTTACTGACCACAAAGAGGAATGTAGGGGGTGCACCAAGGAGCCCTCCCCCACCCCTCCGGATGGACATTCTGAGGACCCCATGGTTCATGCCATGTGAATTCTTGGCTAGCATGTGGAACCACCTGTCAATCACAGGGCAACAGCCACTATGTCACGAGCATCTTCGGACTGCTACCCTATGATCCCTCTTTCTGTCTTCATTGCCTGCTCCTGAGGAACACATGCACCAGTAGAACTCTCACATTTAAACTTCTCTCTCAGGCTAAGCTCTAGAGGCCATATGGGTTGAATTAGAATTGAAAGCTGACTGCGGAGCCCATGTTCTCTCCAACATTCTATTAGTTCCCATACTCGGCTACCTATGTAGTCTCTAGAGGCATTTAAATAATAGAAATTCCTGTGCTTTCCCCCAGACTTAGCAATCCAATCTTCAAAGGAGAGTCAAAAACACACTTTTTCTGTATATATTTCTCAATGTGTTGCTTTATTTTTTCTATAAATTCCAAACATGATTCTGCTATAGAGCTAAAGCTCTCATCCCAACTTTGTGTTCAGAAAGGTCAGAGTCTAAGTCTGTTTTTCTTTGTTGTACTGTTAATGCCTTCCTCATTCTGGGGCATGGAAGAAACATGATATGAGTGCCCTGCCTTTTTTCTTCTCTCTAATGGTGACACAAATTAAGCTCAGTGATGTCTTTATAGAATAGTCCAAGATCTTACTTCTACTAAAAAACATATCAGTTAGAAAAATCAAAGATTCTACCTACCAAAATCTTGGGTCTTCAATGTAAATTACTCAGCAGAATGCTGATCATGCCTGGAAGACAGTTTCTGACTTTAAAACTAAGATCAAGTGGGAGACCCAAGTATGGGACATAAGACATTGTATATCAGTTACCCTGTTTCCTAGCAGAAAAACATGGGGTAGAAAACCTCAAATAGTCTGATTTCTACTGTGTTCACAGTAGAACAGTTTTCTACTGTGATATTCTCAAAGTAGTCCTTCGTTTTCATTTCTGAAAGTCAAAACCTGCTACACTTCCCCGTTTGATTGCTGTGGTATCTCCCAGAATGAAATGATTGGAAAGTTAAAGCTGGAATCCATGTGGGCTTCACATGACCACCTTCAGAAATAGATTTAAAATGCCTTTCTTGGCCAAGGTATTTATTACCAAGTAGATCTTCATCTTGGGTATTCAGTACAGTCAATGAAAAGGAAACCCTGGATTCAAGAGAGAGAGAGAGAAGTCAGCCACCAGGGACAGCACCCTAGTGGGAGGGTAGAGAAGCACTGGGATTTTCCACCAGAGCAGACCGGTTCTCCCTATGCCCTCTTTCCTCCTCTGTCATTAACCCAACTGCCCAAGTGCACTGATTTTGGGAAAACTAGAGTCTCCACTTCATCTATGATGCCTGCTCCATCTGTGTGACTCCCAGTCACTTGCGTGCTCTGCTGTGCTTAATTTTCCTCCACAACATTTCACACTTTCTCTTACCACAAATTATTTTTACTTGGTCTCCTTTTATGCCTCTTCCACAAGAATGCAAATTGTTTAATGTCAGGAACATTTTCTTATGATGTGTGCCCAAGTATAATAGGTCTCAAAAAATAATTAGTCGGGCCGTGTAGATGGCTCAGTGGAATAAACACTTCCCTGGCAAGCGCAAGGGCCTAAGTTCAAACCCAGGTACCACAAAAAAAAAAAAAAAAAAAAATAGTGAATGGATATGTAAATAAATGATTAATTGATAAATTTGGAAACACAGAAAATCTCCATGGGATTAATTGGCTTCTTTGTTTTTTTAATTATTATTTTCACTGAATTGCACAATTTCTTTTTCTTTTACTATGGCACTTAAGTGGGATCATCTCTGATGCCTCTTCCCTTGCTTTCTGGCTGTAGAGGAAAAAACACCCAGTTGTTTTAGGAAGTTTCTCTTGGGATTACTTGTTTCCTTTCATAGCCTTGCTTTTGCTATCAGCACTCAGCTGATCTGTTCTCTCCTCGGTCTCATTTTTCCTGGGTCCAGACATAGGGTTAGGATATGACTTTGTGGGCCCTTTCAGATGCATTACCAACTTTAGAAGATTGTCACAATCCTCAGCTTCTCCAGCATCATTTTGTTTTTTATCTTTGTATCTGCACCTCACAAATAATCTAATCTTAACAAATTTTGCAACTGGTTTCTGGGAAGTTATGTATGGAAGACATTGCATTGTTTATTTCCCATGCTCTTGTATGTCTCAGTTATGAGCCTATAAACTTCTTGACCCTAAGAATCTACCTTGTAAACCATGAACAGAGTGTGTTAACATCACATCTGGAGCCCTTAGAAGAGAGGAAGTGTCAATAGATCCAGAAATGCCACTATAACTGTGGGTCCCCTGGGTGTTTCCTTTGAGTCTCTGAGAATTTGATTACAGGACAAAATGTTGTTAAATTTACATATTGAGAACCAGACATTAAATTTGATGATCTCTTGAGGCACAGGCACGTAGTGGAAGTGGTCATTGGCCATCAGCCTCCTGTCAGTCAATTTTGTTTGTCTGCCTCTCACTAACATCAATGCTTTCACAATGAGAAAAATCAACAAGGAGAAGATCTATAGTTCAATGTAGGGACTAAATGATGCTTTTGCCCTTTAATGGAAAAAGTGAAAACAAAACATTCAATTCTCCACTCCATCAGCTCATCTATTTCTTACGGGCAGTCTCAGTGACAGCTACAAAAAGTTTGGCCATGAACAACACCTCCTGCTGTCTGAGAATGAGGTGCCTGTTTATGTCTGTGTTGAGAAACAGACAGGCCTTTTGAGGTAAGTATATTTTTCAAAAGTGTAGTGCAGCTCAACTGATTTGCATGCCTCTAAACAGCCACAGTGCTTCCTTCAAAAGATAGGGACGTGCTTCATTAACAGTGGAGTTGGGAGCCTGACACAGAAGAGTCAGACAAAAGAAAGGAAAATATTAAACTTAGTGGTTAGAAATAAGTTTATAATGGTAATATCATGGGGTATTAAATGGAGGCATTTGTAGAAGCAAGTTGGTTTGGAGCTACTGACTTTTATGGTTATGGTTTGTTGATGCCAGTGTGGAAAAGAAGAGGGGAACTAGTGAGGGTTGCAGGGTGGATGGTACAGAAGCCAGCTAGATCAGCCTGGTGTGGAAGCTCCTCTCATCTGACAGTCTTGCTGTATGTAATTGTCTGTAGCCTATTTGGTCAAGATCAGTGATGTGTGGCAGTCTAGACCTGGCTGTTGGAACTTGTCCTCAATGTCCTTTGAGCCATTTTCCTTCTAAATTATTGCTTTCCCTATAGACCTAAGACCTTGAAGATCTGGGTCATGGATGAAACAATCAAATTTCCATGCTCAATTCTAGAAACCAAATGGAAAGGATCTATAGCTTGGGTGTCTGCCTGAATTTGAACTCCAATCTGGTAGAAGGCATCAGTAAAACTGGGTGCAGATGCAACCTCTACATTTTCTATTTTTTTTCTGTGCAGTGATGAAAACAATCTGCAAGAAAAAGAACAGGTTGTGAGATTCCAATTCAACTGTGTATCATTCAAAACTGATGAAATGTTTGCTGATACAGAGTGTGCACTTTCCCAGCTGCTGGCAACCCAGCCAGTGGGACATGGGCTGATAATCTTTTCAAATGTACCTTTGGGTGCTACTTTTCCATTTCTAGGTAATAGGTAATTGCAAATTTTTAAATGGCTTAGATCTATGATACCAAGCAAAGAATCCATCTTAAAAAAATCCATAGGAAGCCTTTAAATGTGAATCTGGCAAATGTGTTACTCTGTAGAAGCTAGTGTGACATCTCAGCAGTCCTCAGGGTTAAACAGAGCCTCAGCTCCTCAAGGAGCTGAAGCTTTATCTGTTGCCAAAACTCAAAATCACTTGTCTTGTGGAGAAAAAGCATAAACAATACATATGGCATGCATGCAGAGAAAATGTGTAATTGTGTTCATTTCCATTGTAAAAGCAGTCACAGCCAGCTTTTACAATAGAAATCAGTGTCCTGGCGATTTTGTATTTTTGCAACTGATAAAATTATGAGAGGATGACTGAAATTTTGGTTGTTTTGTTTTTCTTTGTAGAGACAAGATCTTGTTATGCCTTGAACTCAGTATGCAGCCCAGGTTGGCCTTGAACTGTCCGTGATCTCCTGCCTTGGCCTCCTGAGTGTGGGTTTGCAGGTGTGCAGCCCCTTGCTCAGCTCAATATGTGTTTTTGGTCTCACTTTGCCAAGACATAAGTACTGTAAACAACCAGAAGTTATTTCATTGTTTCAAATGATTTCATTGCCATACTTGCCCTACCACTCAGCTGGTTTTGAGCTCACAGCTGTCTCTCACCCTGTTATTTGTCTGCTCACCCTCATTCCTAGCTCCGCCTGGCTTGAATCACTAAACACAGGATGTGCAGAAATATGGCAGTTTTATTAATTTTTATAAGATAACAGGAAATATAAAAGTGACAATTTTATCAAATTTATTTTATATTTCTCTGAGGATGGTACATCTTATGACATCCAGTACACAGTGCAATGTTGCAAACTGGACAGTAATATGGAGTCTTTGAGGCTTTTGAGGTAAGTACATTTTTCGGAAGTGCACTGCAGCTCAGCTGATTTGCATGCCTCCAAACAGCCTCAGTTCAAGCATGTGTTTCCTGCGAAGGTACGGGTGTGCTTCATCAACAGGTGGAGCTGGGAGTGCCCAGAAGAGTGAGATGGCAGAAAGGGAAAAGGGGAATATTAAACTTAGTCGTTAGAAATAAGTATAGTAGTAACGCTATGTGGTGTGCAATGGAGGCCTGTGCAGCAGTGAGTTGCTTTGGAGCCACTGGGGCTTTCCGAGCTCCTTTGGCAGGACTGTCTTTGAACAACATGCCCAGCGATCACGATACTAATGATGAACTTCCTGGTTGGCATTTCACAAATGAGTTTCATAGTATTTGCTCTAGAAGGTACATGAATATTTTATAATAATATTTTTCTTTTTAAAATTTTTTTTATTAATTTTATTCAGAAACAGCCATGAGACAGTTTTCAAAACCCATTGGTAGAACAGTTTCAATAATAAATACATTGCATACTGTTGTCTTCATAGTAGTTATTCATAGTGCAAGATGCAGACATGACATCCTGTCCAAACACTATTAGTACAAATCTTTCTTCTCATTGAATTAAGAGAAAGCAGCTGTGTCTCTATCCTAGCTATTTTGTATATACAGATAAAAAAAGGTCCTTCATTTATCCTCTTTTCTGCTTAGATTTGCAAAATATTTGTTTATGATAAATTTGAATATGTATGAAAAATAGTATTTTTCCTTATTTTTTGGATTACAAGATAGCTTATTAGATGTTGGTCAGCTTTGTCAGGATAATACTTGTAGTTATTATAATGATGAACCATTACTGGAATTTTTGACTTTTGTTTTGTGTGCCCAGTTCTATCATCTTTGTATTATGAATAGTTAACAATGAGGAGATGCCTTTCTGTCTTTCCACTTTATAACAGTCTTTTCCTTTTTGATACACTAACATTTTTCCCATTTTCAGTTTTTTTTTGTTTGTTTGTTTGTTTTACAGATCTTTTGGCACTGCCTGCCTATTCAGCTGTGTCCCAAACATGTCTCTTTTGTAGTTCAAAGAGTATCACTGAGTTCTGGAGAAGTATAAAAATTATATTAATGTCCTTTTGATAAGAGTTTTTATAGGTCATAGCACAAAACTATAGATTATTTTTACAAGTACTATGAACATGAATTAGTAAATTTATATAAGTAGAATTTATTTGATTTCACTAGATACAAACATCAAAGATAAATGCAGCAATCTATCTAATATGCAAATATAGGTGATACACACCCAATAAACAGATGTACAAGTGCATCTCCTGCAATCTACAATTGACCACTTGAAATGACAGTTGTCTGAGTGATGCTTGTGACAGTTGGTACATGAACAAACTCGCTGCCCCAGGGGTGCTCAGGTGAGCTGTTAGAGCATCAAGGTTGAGGGCAGTGCCCAGAATGGAGACCTGAATGCAGTCTTCTGTATCTGTTCATTCTTTCATTTAGGTTTTGGGGTGTAGCAATGAGGACAACAGCCTTATGTCTGCAGGGCATACAAGCCATACAGGGAGGTATTGACAGGGAACCAGTTGCTGGTCAAGGGTCTTCCTGCATATGTGGTGGCATAGAGTGGATGTCAGGCCTTGGAATGCTCTGGAACTTCAGGGGAGGCTTCCAGAGGGAGAAAGCTCTGAGTAGATTCCTATGTGAGGAGTAGGCATGACATTTGGAAAGGAGCAGAGTTCAGAGAAGGTCTGCAGGTGAATGAACACAGCATGTACAGAGACTGGGCAGGCGTGTGATCCAGATGCATTGCAGATGTCAAAACAGGAAGCCATAATGGAGGTAGGGTCAGACTGTCCTTGTTCTCTTAAGCCTTACATTAATTAGCTCACACAACAGAGATGGGGTTGAAATATTTTAAACAAATAATTCCTATGATTGTCCTTAAGAAAGATGAATCAATTCATTTGGCCACTTGCATGCTGAAAGTTCTCCATAGCAGCATTGCTGAGCCTCTTGGAATCACATGTCATTGATTAGTATTTATTTATTGATTATTCCTTGATCCCTCTTCCTTAACCCCCACAACCCCTCTCTTGCTATTGGTTTTCATAGTTGTTTGAACAGCTCCACCAAACTGAGCCCTTGGTATTGGTGTAATTTCAAGAGCAAACATTGGAGGGCCTTGTATCTGAGGATAAAATTTGCAATGGATGTGCTAAAAGCCTCCTTAGTAAGAAATTTCATGCACATGCCCAGCTTTTCCTGGATGAGGAGCTACTGTGCCCAGGTGATGGCTGCTATGTAAAACCCAGAAATGAGGCTAAAGCAGTCAAGAGCCACAGCACTCACATGGTCCTCTTGGCTCCAGGGCCTCAGAGTGAAGCTCTTGGCTGCATCTGCTTTTTTGTTCTAATTCTGTTTAGAGCAGTGGCTGGCCTGAGAAGAATGCTCATGTGGGAATAAGTAGTAGATGAGAAAACTGAGGCATAGAGTGTGTGTCAGAATTGTGTTTTGCTCACCCTGGCTTCAAGTTTCCACTAAGAAATCTGGGGGCTGTGCTTCAGGCTGGACCATGGGTGTACTTTTTCCCACTTCTGTTTTAGAGCAAGGAAGCACCAAGCTCCTAGGGCTTTGCCTTCTCTCTACTCCATCTTTCTTTCCCAAGTGAGGAAGGGTGATATCCATCCATCACTGAATTCACAGACTGAGAGTTTATAGAAAGCAATGCATATCCAGCTCAGCCTGGCCCTTGGTGCCCCTATCTCATTAGTGTGTCCCTACTGTGACCCTTGCCATTTTCTCTGGAATGAAGCCTGCAGATAGGTCCCGCTTGTCCCTGTGGTGGCTGGTGAGTCCCCATTCCCTCCTCCTTCTTTCTTTGGTTGAGTTTCTATAGGGATCATACATATCTCAGTGTTTTCCTAGGAATAGAATAGCTGGTGACTTCTGGGGGCACCCAGCCCATTCTGGAGCTCAAATAAGTCACATTTACCAAGATGATATTTACCTGCAATAAAGACTGAAGTTTGCTCTCTTGTTTGCCTTAAGGCTTGCTTATTTGTGTCTCAATGGACTCTGAAGTCAAGCTTGTTAAGCTGATGCTCTTTACAGAGACCCTCCTTCCCCAGCCCTAAAATGTAAACATCCCCTAAGTCCTGAGAGGCTCCCTGCCAGGAATGTGCTGGCTGTACCCCAGTGTCAAACACAGGGGAGCCCTGTTATGTAATCACTTTCCCAGGCTGATCAGAACCAGCTGCATAGAGAGATTTGGAAAAAGCCTCAAATTAGCAAAGAACTGAGGTGTCCTGTCCCTTGGGAATTCCCAGAATGTAGCGCTGCGAAGCCTGGCAGACCCGGGCCAGGCCATGTCCTACTGCGTGTGCCAGAATCTGTAGAAGACTCAGCTGTGCTGAGATAGATGCTTCCCAGGCCTTGCAAAGGAGCCCTGTGGGCTCCAGCCACCTCAGCTGGGTGTGTGTGCTACAAGCATCATCTGCTGAGCTGCCTGGCCCACATCCTGGAGGATTTGGATGCAGGTTCACCCACCTGGGAATTTCCTCCTTCCATTTGACAATGTAGCAAGAGCCCTCCGGAGCCATCCACCACACTGTGAAACATGGATCAGCACCCGCAGGGCTGCTGTGGGCTCTGGCACATAAAATCTGAATCACACAAAATGCACCAACTGCTGTTTTTGTCTGAATATTTGAGTGGTAAGGTTATGAAGATGATTCCTTTTATGAAATGGCCTAAATTAAGATTATAATATGAAATGGTGACTTTTACACTAGGCAAGTTTTACAATTTTAAAATGAATTGAAGTTAGGGCACTATCAATACCAAAGTTTTTCAAGTAGTCTTTGACTTCTAGCATCTTTTCTGATTTGTAGCGTTGAATAAAGTGATCCTTAATGTTACTTTCTGAAAAAAAAAGAAATATTTTATGTGCAACATTTAAAATCAAAGCAAAGACATACACAAATATGAGCTAGTGCTAACTGAAACATTGGAATCAAATGCTTTCAATCTGAGTGCGTTCTACTGTCACTGGCTTTTCCTTTGTCAAAAAAGAGGTTGTGAACAGATTTCATTATGTTTTTGAGTGCTTTCCATGCTTCTTTCCAGTGGCTGCAAGAACAGCTTTACACAGCTCAGCTGCAGGTGTGTAGGTCAGCAGTCATTCAGTATGGAAAAGGACAATCTAGTGCATAAATTCTAGGTAAGATCCTTAGGGACATCTCAGAGGAGGTCTGCGATGCAGCAGCACTTCGAGAAAGCTGTGTAAGACCCAGGAACAGAGTGGTCTCTGATTCTCCCTTTACATGTGGTCAAAATATCACATTTATCAAAAAGACAAAAAGATGGTATTGTCCATGATGTATAGAATAGGTACACTGCTGCTGAAAGCAGAAACAGGCACAGTCATTAGAAAAATAGGATAATGATTCCCCAAAATCTTAAAAGAAAAACATTAAGTGACTCTGCCATCCAGTAAATATCCTAGGGAAATTCACCAGAGTCAAGATATGAATTGATAAAGAAAATGTGGCGAATATACAGTGAAATACTGTCCCCCTCCACTAAGGAAAGAAATCTCATAGTTTGGAACTAAATGGCTAAAATTGAGAGCATTACATTCAGTGGAATAAACCAGACACAGAAAGACAAATGCAATGCAATCTTACTTGCAGGTTCAATGGATGCCATTCATCAGGGACTCTAGGACGAGAGGTGGGGGAATGATGTTGATGAAAACAGTAGAACATTTCACTTAGTGACCTATCATGCACATGATGACTATAGTTAATAAAAATGTGTTACATTTTCTGCAATGTGTAAGGGGTGTACTTTAGCCCCATCAAAAATATCTATAAACATGTGAGGGACTGCATGCATGTGATAATTGGCTCCTTTTAGCCATGCTACAATGGAGACAATATTTCGTACGCAGTAAATATATTCAATTTTTCCTTACCAAGCAAACATTTTAAAAAGAGGACAATGGAAAGAAAAAGACCTGAAGATTGGACTCTGCAGCCTGAAGAATGATGTCAGAAAGATTTATTCCAGGGAGAAGACCTGAAGGTTAATGAAAGAACATTCCCTACTCAGGAGGCACAGTCTGTGAGGGTCTGCAAGGTGCACTTGAAGAGTGCCGCAGGGTGGCCTCTATTCCCTTCCTCGAGAGTGACTTGTGGCAGCAAATATTCACTCATGATTCATGTCGAGTGCTGGGTTGCTGCTTAGAGATATGTGTTAGTTCAGAAGGGGATGACTTGTCTTCTCATCTCAAGACTCTTAAGGGAGGTGACCTTCAGTGAGACTTTCTCATGGAAGGCAGGAGTGCAGCATGATTGGTAGAAGCGGGAGGCTTCCAGTGACTGAACTCTTGCTTTTATAGAACACATCAACACCTGCTGCAATTTCATTGGCCAAGATTGTCACATGACCTTGCCTAGCAGCCAGGAGGCAAGAAAATATAGTCCTCCCATGGAGGTAAGGAAAGGGAAGTTATCACTCAAAATGACTGGACATTTGAGTGGTCCGTACTTTATGTGTGTACTGAGACAAATGATTAAACCCTTTCCATAGGTTTCTCTTCTATATTTATCTCCTTGGCCTGGATTCAAGTTATGCAAAGGCTGTCAGGAAATTCTTACTTCAGTTTCTTTCTGATATAACAAACTTTGGCCACTTTCATGCCACTTTTTTCCTCTGTAAAGGTCTAAATTCATTGCCTCTGTTGAGGAAAAGGGAAAAAGAAGAGATGCATTGTGGGATTATGGAGGAAGGAGAGAGAAAGAGGAAGGGAAAAGTTAGAGAAGGGGCTGAGGGAGCCTGGAAAGCAGCTCAGAGGTTCGAACTTGGGGCTCACAGATGGGAGTTCCTTGTTGCCAGGGTGAAGCCATTATGTCCTTTGAGATTTGGTGTTATGACTTTATTATTTTTCCACTAATAGAGATTTTTTTTGTCAAGACCTTTACATTTATTTATTTATTTATTTATTTAAATTGCTTATGAAATTTTTAAACTCTCCGCACCATCTCAGCTGTAATGACACATGCCTGTAATCCCAGCACTCTGGAGACTGAAGGAGGAAGATTGCATAAATATTATTTTTTAACTGAAGTAAAAGGTAAAGCTATGAATATTTATTTAGCAAAATTTAGCAAAGCCATTCTATTGTTAAAGAGCAGAAACAATGAGAATCCATGGCTCCTTGTTAATAAATGCAGTCAAATGGGTTGTGTGGGTACAAACAGCTATTTTGAAATATCTTTTTCACCATTTTCAACAAGGATATGAGAAGAGAGCCACATGGTTATTAACTGGCAGAAGAGTCACATGCCTTTGTGTTTTCTCCAATATCCACTGCACAAGGTGCCCAAAGGAATTATCCTTTAAATCCAATCTTCCATCAATATCAACCACCAGTTTGAAAATGTAAGCTACATTGACCAAAAATAGTTAACGGAAAGCATATTAAACAGCACTAAAATATGTCAGAAACCACTGCAACCCAAGTAAAACAATTCAAGGGGAAAGATAATTAAAAACAGATTAAAAGGTTGAAAACTCAGAATTAACAAATAACTCCACTATGCGTTTATGTAAAAAGATCAACATTTGCAGAAGTCAATCATGGAAATCAAAGAAAAATGTTATGCACACATTAGTGGCATAGTGCAACCAGCATGCTTTACTATTATAACAAAAGGATATGTATTAATTAATTGTGTATGTGGTAGTTGTTTTTAAAATGATCTGCTGTATTCCCATGTTACAGTGGTTGGTCACTTGTCATAGAGGTTACAGTCCAGACACGCCTGTGATAACTGAAAATCATTGAAGTACCAACACTATATTTATTTTAATATTTATATACATTTTAAGGCTTTCTGAGCCCTTCTCACACTCTCATAAACCTTTCCCACACTTTTAAAAACACTTCTAATGTTCTTAACCATTTTCTAAGCTCATAAATCTACATAATTTTAACAATACATATACTGTACTATACTGCAAAATCCCATGATATAGTGAAAAATAATTTAGATTTAATATTTTTGAAATGCAGTGAACAGTGTGTCTTCTAAAGTTGAACAGCAAAATAGTGAGGAACTACTGTGCATCACAATTGCCAGTAAATTTGTTCAGCTTCATCACTTCCAGATTTTTGAAGTCTGTGTGTAACCCTTGCCACAGTGTACCCTGTGCTATAACTAAACACGCACACACAGAATTCCAGCAAATAAAATGCATTCAATAAATACTAATTAATGAGGTTTTTTCAATACATAGATCAGTAAAAATGACTGCAGAAAATGAAAACATGAATAGGATGATTACAAAGGAAGCAAATGAACATGGTTATTAGAGATTATTTCTATTATGTGGCTTATGAGTAATTTAACACTTAAAAGAAGGAACCAAGGCATAAATTATTTTGCAAGGCAAACGAAAGGTGAAATCAATTCACATTTAAACTATGGACATAATTTTGAATTAAATAATAACTAAAAATATCTTACATTGATGCCGAATGAAAGACACTCTTCTGGGTTCAAGTGTCAGGGTTTTCACGGAATGAAAGTGTGGGTTTTAGAAGCAGTCTCTGCTTTTTACTGCCATGGGAACCAGTACACCTTCCTGTGGTTCTGCTCAGGGTACCCCAAGCTCCTGTATTATAATAATCGTGTTTCTTTGTGTTTGGCTGATTTTCCTAGATACAACCTCAAGTCCATGACAAGTGATACTTATGCAGTATTTACAGAGGATACTTTTATTACATCATGGTTTATGCCATCAGCTAACAGCAGTGTGTGTTTGTGTGCTGTAGCATTGGTAGGTACAGTAGATCACAAACGATCCCCCTGTCCCAGCTCACAGACCGATGGAATATGCATTGGAGGCATTTGCTGCCTCACAGCCAGCTGTAGCCTGAGTTTGCTAGACTTCAGCTTCTCACCTGTAAGAGAAGGGCCTAGTCCATTTCTTCTTGCTGTTTAACTTCAAAATGATGTGGAATGGCTGGGGAGATGGCTCAGTTGGATATGTGCTTCCCTGGCAAGCACAAAGGCCTGAGTTCAATCCCAGGTTCCATTAAAAAAATGATATGGAAAACAAGGAGCATCTGGACCTCCAAACTGAGACTGTTCCAGTATTTTGGAGGAAAACATTCTTCTTAATTTTTTGTCACGGCTTTTCTATTTTGTTTTTTATAAGCATGTGATTGCAGCAACAGTGGTAGTGTTCCCTGTGGGCCTGCTGAGGGACACTGCTCCTGGAGTCAGGTTTCCGTCCCTTGCCTCCTGGCTCCTCCGTGCTCCTTCTCTCTGTACCCTTCCTTTCGGAGAAGATCTGGCTCCCTGTTCATCGTTACCTATTTTTTTTTTTTTATTTTGCTATTTACTTATATTTTGGACTTTTGATAAAAGAAACACAATATGCTATTTGCTCTTGCATGAAAAAATGTTTTTAGAGTAAAGATTATAGGTACAATCATAGAAAGAATCTGGCCTAGAATTCGGATCTTCGTGTTTTCTACTTTTCACAATTACAAAAATTCCAACATGTTTTGCAGCCGTTGAGCCCTTTCACACACTTGTGAAATCTGAATGACTTTTCCCATGAATCAGAAGAAATAAACGTAGTTCCATATGCAAATGCAGACATATGGGTGGACAGAAAATGTTCATGTAATTTGAGTAATCCTTACCTGTCTTGAAGTGTGTGCCTCGGCACCCTAGCAATCTATGATCATCCAGGAAAGGAGTTTATGATGGGATTAAATTTTAGAAGTATTTATTTTTGCAAATCATTTATAAATTTTCAGTGTCCAAATAATTTTGAAACAATGCTGTCAAATATTTCTCTTACGAAGACACTATGAAATGCTCTTTCCCTCCAGTATGGATGAAGTAAGATGAAGTTAGCATATTACATCCCCCCACAAACATCCCATTCTTTTAAAAGAAAACAACTGAAATCTCCTTCACTGTGATGCTAGACCCTGTAGGGACACCAAATCTCTTGTAGTTCAAGGTCCTGAGGTGATAAAAAAAAAGCAGCTCCCAAAACGGGGTGGGAGTGTATTCAGTCATGTGCTTCACCTTAGCAGTTCACCCTGAGTAGATTCTGATTCTTTGGAAAAGGATGTTATTATTTCCTAAGACCATTAAATACCCTGCCTGCCTCCTGTTTGGTGATTACAGGATCTATTTGATTATTTTGATATTTCCAGAATAGCAATATTCTCTGTAGTGATTAAGATTTCTTTCAGAACACTGTAAAATACATCTATGTTTAATTTTCTAATATAGCCAGAGCAGTCTGCATTTGCTCCTCTTTCTGAAGACCCAACTGAATTCTCAGAGATGATCGAGCAATTGCCTGCCCCTTTAAGATTTTATGTTCCCCTACAAAGATGACATAGTTATCATCCTACTTGGAGCTGTACCAGGAGCTCTTTTGTTTTTTAAGGAAGAGAATTTTATAACAGTGTCACAGAATTATTTACATCTTCAAAACTCTTCCCAGTGCTTGACGCTTTTGATTAAATTCAAGACAGAGAGCTTGCATTTCTCAACATGTCACGGGCCCTCAGTCAGCAAGCCTGTGTGCACCTATACATCCCCAGAGCATAGGAATTGCTTTTCTTGAGATCTCCTTGGGCCCCAGAGTCCATGGTGTGGAGCCCATCATGGTATTATGGTGCCATAATGCTGAGGAGGAACCAACGATTCTGAATCGGTGAAATTTGGGTGTCATCTTTTACAAGGAAAGCATCATCCACTGAACAGGAGCTTAAGAACTTATCCTGGTTAGAGCAAATACACAGGCGGTCCTGGGAGAAGAGAAGGCATCTTGAAGAGTGCAGAAGGAGAGCTTCGTGGAGGCACTGCGTGTGTGTGTCATGTACTAGGGGAATAACTCAGGCCGACCCTCTACAGCATGACTCCCGGGTTGGACTACGTAGCACTCAGGTCTCCTTCAATGACTTGCGGGTGACAGGAGGAGCATCATGCCAGTTTTTCCAGTTGTGCGTTTGCCATTTAAGGAGTTCAAGTGCCGACAGAAGCTAAGCTGGTAAAAGATGTGCATGTTCCAACTCAAAGGCAAGGAGGAAAGATTGAACCAGAGGGTGAAAAGAGGTAGCAGAATTCAGAAGGTTAAGGATGTCGTGAGCCAAACGTGTGCAGAAACCCACTGTGAACCAGAGCGGAAATCACCGAGCCTTCCTGCAGCCCACCAACGCACTGAATTGGTACTTGTGGCGGAATGTTTTACGGGGCAGTTAAGGTGGCTGAATTCTTCACTGTCCCTGTGACTTGCTTTACCTTACTTTAAGCCCTTGGGACACTGTTGCTCTTCTTTTCTCTCCTTTCTTTGCCATTTCTTTCTTTCTTTCTTTTTCTTTCTTTCTTTCTTTCTTTCTTTTCTTTCTTTCTTTTCTTTCTTTCTTTCTTTCTTTCTTTCTTTCTTTCTTTCTTTCTTTCTTTCTTTCTTTCTTTCTTTCTTTCAACAGTAGCCACTGTTCAAAGTTTATTTGCTATTATATTTGGT
Organism: Ctenomys sociabilis; assembly: GCA_004027165.1. Classification (NCBI taxonomy): domain Eukaryota; kingdom Metazoa; phylum Chordata; class Mammalia; order Rodentia; family Ctenomyidae; genus Ctenomys; species Ctenomys sociabilis. The sequence goes on from PVKA01008592.1 coordinate 45,282, forward strand.
GTGACACTGGGTTGTACTGTTCACAGATAGTTATTTTCTTTTTACATTATATGGCAATGCAATATAAATAAAAATCTCCAAAACAGTTATGCATAAGACATGCAATATTAGATTTATACACTGGATCACAGGCTGTGACAAACAGGGGAAAGTCAGAAGACAAGGCTTGGTGGGTGAAGCTGTGTAACTGGGTAACACGTCTGTTTGAAGAGTAACTGGAGACTGCACAGTGAAGTGTCTCAGAGATGCTGTGCTACTGCATACTAGCCATGACTACAAGTGCAGCAGCATCCAACATCAGGACAGAGCTGTGGGGCTTTATGAACCATTTTTACTTCTAACTTCTGGAAACTGACATTTTCCACAGGCCATCTTAATAATGCTGCTTCAGTCACATGTCAGATTAAAAAAGACAGCTGGCACAACTCCAACTAAACCCTCCTGTAACCTAGACAGTGACACGGTGACAATGGAAGACTTTAAAACTGCAGCTCCTTGTGGATCAACCTCAAAGTATTCACACTCTTCAAATGTGCCTCCCCCTTAGGAGTCATCTTCATAACATCAGGGATCCATTATGTCCCTGACACAAGGAACACTAAGGAACACATCATCCTTGATTCCACAGAGCCCCTTAATCATGATAGAAATCAGATGCACCCTCCTAAGATTCTTCATTATACTTTCTGCCAAATCTGCCACCAATAGTCCAATGGCCTGGGATGTGTAGTCTTTTAGTTTGATCACTTAACCTCTTTCCAATGCTCCTTATCCCCATCAGTTCCTAACTCAGAGTGCAGCTTCTTCAGGGCAACACCAGCCATATTCATGCCACTCCACACAGGAACGCTGGAGTCTCCATGCTCCCTTAGGATCCAGCTGTTGCAGCTCAGTGGGTACATGCCCAACCTTTCCCCCATCAGGCAGTGGAACTGGGCTGATCCACTTTCCAACCACTGCTGACAACACAGTTCTTGGGAAAGCTGCTTATCTTCTAGGCCACATAGGTGAAGATATCCACTGGGCTAGACACAACAAGCAGCTTGCAGCTGAGACTGTACTTTACAAAATTAGGAATGATGAACTTGAAGATGTTCACATTATGCTGCACCAAAATAAGATGGCTCTCCCTCTTGCTGACATGCTCCAGTGGTGATAGTAACCAGCTTGGAGTTTGTGGTTACATTATTATCTTTGCCAGAGACAATTTTTGGTGTCCTAAGAAACAGGCTGCCATGTTGGAGATCCATCATCCCTCCCTTCAACTTGCCTTCCATGATGTCAACAAGAACATGTTCATCTGCCAAGCTCTTCATTAAGATGCTGATGGTGCAGGCCATGCCAACAGCACCAAACCTGACAACTGTGACCCTATTCTGGGACACTTGCTCCTCCTCAAGGAGATTCACAATCAGCTGATCCCTGAGACTGGCCATCTTGGACTTAGAACCAAAAAGAACTAGGAGGGCACATGGGGTAAGGGCTAGGGGCATGCTTCTTAGATCCAGACTCAGCAGCAGCAGCAGCTCCTGCACTCTGTTTCTTTTCTTTAAAAAATATTTTTAATCTTTTATTTTTATTTATTTATTTGGTGCAGGGTCTCCCTACACAGTTCAGACTCATAGTGATCCTCCTGTCTCAGCCTTCCCAGTGCTAGGATTTTAAGTGTGTGCTACCATGTCTGGTTTTGGGGTCAGCATGGCACAGGGCCAGCACAGCATGTGGTACCAAGGATTGAACCCCGGTCTTTGTGCTTGACAGGCAGATGCTTAAACCTTTGAGATATCTCCCCAGCCTGGCCACTATTTCTTTGTGCAGTTCATGCTGTAGCCCAGGCTGGCCTTGAACTCACAACAATCCTCCTGCCTCAGCCTCCTGAGTGCTGGGATTATAGGCCTGTGCCACAACGCCTGGCTCTGGCCACTGTTTCTTTAGAGGCACTTGGTGTTGCAAGACTGACAGCAAAGTGTCCAAAGTTAATCCCTTTCTACTTTTAACCTTTTAACTGAAAGAAAAAATGGATCCTTTATTAGAGAAGGAGCATAAAGCATCCTTAGTATTCAAATATTGAAAATTGCACCCTTTTCCAAGCCCAAGGGTGCTCATGGATATGTTGAAGTTGATTTCCATGAAGTACTTCAGACTCTCTTATGTGTCTGTGATATAAAATTCCTGGTCTCTATTTACTCCACTTCCCACATTCTGGCTTTGCCTCACCCTCTACCCTGACACTCAGTGATTTTCATGGTGCATTTCCATAAAAGCCAAGCAAGGTCTGTCACTGGAAATCAGAAAGGTCCACAGAGTGTGACCCACACTGTCAGTTCAGGGTAAATGAAGAGCTCTGCTCACTCATCCAGGGCCTCAGTGCTGTGCCCCTAATGGAGCACTCTGGGTGACACTTCAAGCTTCCCAGGTCTCTTCTTGACACATATAGATAAAGCAGTCTACCTAATATAAGCTTTGAGACCTTAAAAGGGACATGCAGCACCATAGAGTTGACTCTTCTGCCCAGTGAGTAGGTATTATGTGGTACACTGAGGAACAGAAATGGCCCCTTGTTCTGGAGCCTTGAGTTGTTCATATATAATTTTTCCCTATGCTACCATCTCTTCCTTGACAAAGATGTTTCTGGCTTATGGGGTCAGAATTCACTGCTGTCTTGGCTGCATGGCCAGGAACCCTTTCTGTCATCCACACTGACTTATAAGTAATCAGTTTGTTCACTGACTTCCTTAGGAGACCATGACTGTACTTTATTCAACTTGTCTGAATCACAGTATTGAGCTCATTCTCTGGTTAGTAAAAATTCTTCCTCCAGCCTGTGGAGGTACATCATGCTAACTGGATTTTCTTGTGTCTAAACTTAGAAACTTCGGGTTGGCCTGTGGCTCAATGGTACAGCACTTGACTGGCAGCCAGGAGTCCCTTGGTTCAATCCCAGACATAGTGATACAGTTAAATACATGAAGTAAAAATAAAATTGCATATACTCATTGATAGTCAACATAATGAAGGTCTGAAAAGTTTGAAAGATTGCCCTATGTACCATGATTGTTAGAGCAAATCCTGAAAGTTAGTGAGCCTCTAGTACACATCATGTTGAATGGTAAAACTTTTATAGCAATGATCTCATCTAATCTTATAGCAATCCTATAAGCAGATAAATATTCCCTCTTACAGGAGAAAAATCCAAGATGCAGGTAAGTGAAGTAAAGTTGGTCCGTTCCATTTATTTGTATGAAATGATGGATATTTTCATGTGGAACTGAATGTGGGAAGATGATTGAAGTGAAGATTGAAAATTTTGAGGATGATCCAGGCTTCATGCAAAGAAAGTGTCCAATTCTTTGAGTTGTTTTCGTAAGAACTTCTTTCCCTGCAAACAATTGTCATCCAAGTTGGAAAATTCTTTGCTAGGCAAACAACAAAGTTTAACATTTAAAAAGTTTAACATTTAAAACAATGTGCTATCATCCTGGAGTTCTATTATCTCCTTACCTCATACGTGCTCTGTTAGATCTCCCTACCCTCGCTTTCTCTTTTGGTGGTGGTTGTTAGCCAGGGTAGCTTCTCTGAGTGTACAGGAAATATTTTGTTCACTAATTAATAGCAGTGCAGATCGGGGCTGCTTATAGAGTTCCCCAAACACAGAGTATTTTGTAATTTTTGCTTTGAGAAACAAAATGTATGTGTTTTAAAAGCAACAAGCTATTTATAGAGAAGCATAAAGTTCTCCCAGAGCTGCAAAACAAGCTCCAGTCATGCGAAGACACCCTCTGAGCATCCTTTCTGTCTGCATTTTAGAAGCTGCTTTCTGTCTGCTGGAGCTGGCATGCTGCCCGTTGGACAGGAACCCCTGAAAGCAACATTCAAAAGTTTAAGACTGAGCGGGGCATGGTAGCTCATGCCTATAATCTCAGCAATCTAGGATGCTAAAGCAAGAATGTTACAAATTCCAACATTACCTAAGAATCTACCAATTTAGTTGGCGCTTTCTCAATATGTATGTTCACAACCCTGAACTTCTTGAGAAAGGCCAGCACTTATCCATGGGACTCTTTTTTCTTTATCTACTTTCTCACTTGCCTGGAGTTTGGCTCATGCACAGAGGACAGCTGTTTGCAGCATGTGATGTGCTATTTCCAGCAACACCTAATAGAATCCTGAGCTTCCTGGTGCCCCCAAAACAACTGCCAAGTGCTGACTAGTGCGAGCATAGTGTCATGCTTCCCTGAGAAATCCCATTTGGTATAGAGGCCCCTCTTCAATGCACCAAGCAGAGTGATGGGACACCCATGGGCAAACCTCATTTATGTACCTCTTAAACCCCCATCTCAGGCTATTCATAGAAGAACCCCCTATCCCCCAGCTCTGAACTGGTCTTGCTTCAGTCAGTATAATAATAGTAGATCCTGTCGATTGAGCACATACAATACATTATTACTCCTGTGATTAGTACTCGACACATATCAAGACTTTTGGTGCTGCTCTAACAGAATACCTGAGATTTAGTAATTTATGAGGAGTTAAAATTTATTTCTCATACTGCTAGAGAGTGTTAAGTCCAAGTTCAAGGTCATGCAGGTTTGCTGTCTGGTGAGGGCAAGTCTATTCTTGAGGACACTTAAGCTATATCATCTGAGGGCAGGAACATGTGACTTCTCATGGAGGGAGGTCAGAAGGAAGCAAGTCACTCATGCAAACCTGTCTGTACTGACGTGGATCTATTCATGAGGCAGATCTACTAGGCACTAGCCACTGACAGTAGGTCCCACTTCCACCCATCTCTGTGGGAATGAATCATCCAATACATTGCCAGTGAGAGTCCCATGGCACAAGAACCATAGCATCATGCTTTGACGAAGTGACACACTGTTATAAGGCCCTGTAGGACAGAACTCAATTCTCTTTTGCGAAGAGCAAAGGAAAGTATATTGAGATAGTGTGACTTTCACTGCATTGTGGCCTAGTTGTAGAGTAAAAAAAAAACTTAGAGTCAGGCTTTCTAACCCAAATGTCAGCTCCCAAATTACTTCACCTTGCTATCACCTCCCGTGATCTGATCTCTGCTAGCCATGGGCAGGGCTTTATATTATTAAATCTCCTTCTGCATCTCTCCTTTTGTTCCAATTGCACCTATCTAGTGGGTCTTGTTCCACATTCAGCTCCAGGTGGACACAATTCAATCTCAGAGGCAGGCCAAAGAGGAATCATAAGTCTATGGACTGTGCTGTTTATTTGGCATCTGGCACTGCTCTAGACTTGTCGTGGCTTCTTCTCAAAGAAATGTCATTACTGGAACAATGTCTGGAGGAAAAACTGTCAGATCACACATGTGTGTTTAAAAATGTTACTTAGCACATTTCTGAATCTTCCTTGGGTTCTAGTAGTGATTCCTGAGATGACCAGTACCTGCTGCCCTCCAGTAGGAGGATGAGGAGTGCAGTGATGCCCTGCAGCAGACTGGTGACCATTAAATACTATTACTAGCATCAGAAACATTTTTATTTTTGTGTTTTGGTTTTCTTCTTCATTTCTAGATTAACATATGCTCTTTTTGAACTTTCATACATTGCTTTGGGTTTGCAACAGGAAAGCATATCACCATTCCATGTGTACAAGGAAAAGGAGACAAGCAGTTGCCCAAGGAATGGTGTCATTAGGGGAAGAACAGACTAAAGATCCACAGCAAATCTGAGCATGAATGTGACTATTTGCTTCAGCAGAAGTGGAAAAAGGAATCCCAGCCCACGTTCCTTCTCCAACTTCCTCATGATTAGTGAGATGGCAGACTTTTCTTTAAGACCACATCACACTGAATTTGTAGATCTTCTCTGTTTCCCTGTTTCCAGAGAATTTGGAGAATTATCCCATCTTCTACTGCAAAGTGATTTTCAACCTTCTGAAACTTTCACCTTGTGAGAGGAAAGGGCTCAGCTGGGGCTCACAGCTCATCTTCAAGAATCATCTCCATCTTGGTGATTTATTGTTACCAAAGTCAGTGTTTTACCATTGCATTTGTGTGTGTGTGTGTGTGTGTATGTGTGTGTGTGTACACAACACAACTGGAGAGTTTATATTTAATCTGTCAACTCAGCTTAAATCACCAAACACAAAAAATGGGTGCTAGGGTAAGGGAACTTCACCTCCATACCTGTAATACCACAAGCTGGTTTTAAGTTGATCAAAAAGAAAGTCACCATGTGTGACTGGCACAGGTGACCATGTGCATCTGGCCACTTTCACTAAATAGTTTGTGCCCAGGGATTGCAGCTTGCTGGGATCTTTCTTGTGGGCTCTTGTTTCTTTATGAAACTCAACAGGTACGTTTTATAGCTACAGTCAAGACTGATAAATTCTGAGTTTTCTAACTTACAGGATAGGAATTTATGAGAATAAATGATGTTTATGAGTTTTAGGCACTTAATAGGCTTTCAACTAATACAAACCCATCATAAAAGTTCAAGAGTAGAAGTCCAGGCAAAAGCTAGATATTCTCATTAAAATTTTCACCTTGTTCAATGTTCATTTTCCCTAAGAAAGTGCCTCAAGTTAAGTGCATATAAGTTTCATGGAAAAATATTTTTACATTAAGATTAATAAAATACTTTCCAAATTTATTTTATAGTCCAGAGAAGAATACACAGGAAACAGCAGCGAGGACTCATTTCACTTAGAGCATGTGTGCTACACGAGGCTCATGGTGAGACTAGGCCAGGTATGTTTAGCTTTTTAGGAATTAGTTCAGGCTCTCGAGTAAAGCAGATGTGACACAAACAAGGCAAGCAGAATGAGGAATGTAGGGGTGCATGCCTGGCTGGTGCGATGGCCTGTGTGGGCTCTGCCTTGCTATTCAAGCATGTTGTGCTGAGCTGCATTCCAGATCTCAGAACTCGATGGCCACATGCTTTAAAAACATGGGATGTGCTGTGCTGTAATTCAGCTTTTAAAAAAAGAAATGAGATAAGTGTACAGCTACATTCTCTTAATTCATTGATTAGAGACATCTGCTCTAATAGTGTCTGTTAGTAGAATATCATGTATGTACCTTGTACGTTAACAAACCATTATGAAGACAATTTGCAATGTATTAATTATTGAATCTGTCCTCTTAATTTGATTTGAAACTGTCTCATTGCTATTCGTTCTTCAATAAAAAATGAAAATAAAAATAAAATTTAGGTCAAAAAATTAAGTACGCATTTTTGCTTTCAATAAACTAATAGATAACAGTAAACAAAGAACAAAAAACACAGGATGTGTCAGGATAGTAAAAATGAGTTGTGAAGGAATCAGACCTAAGATGTAACACAGTTTTTAAAAGATGCATTCTAGAAGTTAAGCAATGTTAAATGGTCTTTCAGTTATAGTCCCCTTTTTTGTTTTGTTTTGTCAGATCTGGGAGTTCAATTGCTGTTGGAGAAGCTGTATTTGGAGAAGTCTTTAAAGGACCTTTTCATACTTGATGACAGTTCAAATATTGTAGGTTGAGTTCAGCAAAATAAACGAATATAGTCCAACAGTCTATAACAGTAGTGGGTTATCAGCACAACTGGCAATTGTCAGTTGTTGACTTGAGCCTTTTACAGTTCAGCATATTAACATGGCATTACTTTTTATACCTCGTGGTTATACTTTTCTGCTAGATGGTTAAGAGCAAATTAAAAAAATATGTATCTGTATATACAAAATAGTTAGGATAGATACACAGCTACTTTGTCTTAGTTCAATGAGAAGAAAGATTTCTCCTAATAGTGTTTAGACAAGAGATCACATCTGCATCTTGTACTATGAATAACTACTATGAAGACAACACGCAATGTATTAATTATTGTAACTGTCCTATTAACCTGTTGTGAAACTGTCTCATTGCTGCTTCTTTCTCATTAAAATTAATAAAAAAAAAGTTAAGCAATGAACTTTTAAATAATTAATAGCACATGCTCTGCAGAACAAGTAGCTCCTTTAGATTTAAGGGTGCCAGAAGTAAAAATCCAGAAACCCTACCTTTTCACAATTTTGAAAATCTTTAAGTAAAGCACTGTTTAAATGTAAGGTTAACATTTAAAATATAATTAAGTGGATAGATTCATGTGTTTAGTGACAGAAGTGTTCATTTATGCACAAATAAGAAACTCACGGGGAGCAGGTGACGCACTCCTGACAGGCAATATGAAGGCACATGCTGGTTGTATCAAAGGTGACAGACAGATTGACACCACCAGGAAAGGAGGCTGGGGATGCTTGAGATCCTGATGTGTGATTTCCATGCACACACTGAGATCCAGCTGCTGGTGCCATGTGTGGTTCTGGCATCTCTGTGGTGTTCCAGCATGTTCTTTCCCCGGGGCATGTATATCTGGGCCACAGGGTACAAATGCCAGGGTGAGGTGAACTGCTGGGTTCAAGAAGCAGATTTGTTAGTCAGGGTCCATCTTGCCCCATCTTGATTGCAGAATGGAGATAATGCTTGGCTTCCTATAAGTTCTCCTCTGGTGTCCTCAACATATGATTTCAGCAGCATCAAAAGTTGAAATGACACTGAACAACACTTAGCCCACTGAAAGCTCCTGCTAACAAATTTTACCTATCACATCATGTAGAAAAGGAAAAAGAAAGATGTCCTGCTCCATGGTAACCTCTAAGTGAAAGACTGCCACATGCGACAGGTTTTCTGGGCTATGCTTTACAGCCAGTTATTAGCAATTGTATGATTAGAAATAAACTTCTGATTATTGAACTATTTTACATGTTTTATATACAACATCCAGTGGTAAGAGTGGTGGTCAACTTCTTATACCCAGCTGAATTGAACTAGCATGGTGCTGGGTATGGAAGGCCCACCTGAGGGTTGCTGCCAGCAGCATAAAAGCAGAACAGGAAAAGCTACCAAAACGCTCTTAGGGATGCTGTTTGGAGAAGCCGTTGGAAGCTGCTAGGGCTGTTCTGCTGGAGGACCTTGTCACGCTGGCTTTCCTGATGAACTTTGGGGGAGCTTTGGTCCTCATCTTGAGCATTGCTTCCTGGCTCTGGAGGGGAAGATGGTGCACTGCTCAGCCTCATGGAGTAGCTTGTTGCATTGGCCTTCCTGATGGCAACTTGGATTTTCTCATTGCTGGCATCTCTTGGGTCCTCACTGTTTCTAGGCATGGCTATGCTCTTTTTGTGGGGAGCTCTGGTGCTTACATTGAGTATTGCTTCCTGTGTCTAGTTCAGATCCCTCAACCTACTGGCACAAATCCATCATCCCACTGGCCTGTTCTTTCTAGCTTCCACCACTGATCTTTGGGCCTTTCCAGCACAGATCCATGAAGTGAGCCTGTGTAAGATTTTGTTGTGGACTCTAACCTTCCAGTTGAACTTGTGAGAGGCATTGTTATGAGCTGTAGGTTTTCATCTGGATTCATGCAGGATGTTAGGATCCAGGCCCTTAGCTGGAGTCCTTAGTGTTTATATGTATGGACAGATTTTCTGCACTTCTTGTATATGATTCTTGGGTGATTCTTTATAAAATACTACTTTAAAACATATCCTGTATTACACTGTCCCCCTTGCGAGGACCCCAAACAATGAAATATATTAAATATTTATCATACACACACACACACACACACACACACACACACACACAAACACACACACACTCACTCAGACGGACAGAGTGAAACAGTTGGAGATGATCAGTGTCTTCTATCTCCGGTAACACAAATCAGTACATGGAACCAAATTCATCACACTATATATTGAGTGTGTGACGCTCTCATAGAATCCTTGTAACCTGCCATGGAGAAAACCCACAGCAAAACATACCTGGTCTGCCCTATACTTACCCTTCTTTTGTCCCTTGGCCCTCAGCTGAGGAGAGGCCTGCTGAGGCTAGAAGCTTCTGCAGTACAGTGTCGCCAGACATGCTCTAATCTCTGGTTGGCTGCAAACTTCAATGGGGATTTCGCAACAGCTGGAATGATTTGTAAGTGTGCTCACATGGTGAGGAACTTGTTCTGCACACATCTGAGAAGGGCTCACCATCTGTTTAAGGTTAAACTGCAGCTGGAATTTGTCTTGTACGCAATTCCTGCAAGGTTGTACTGTTGCTGTTTGCTGCTTCCCAACTGTTCCAGTGCTGCAGGTAGCATCAGCAGGATTATCTTTATTTTTAAAAAGCAACTGAGGCTTGAGGAAGCAATGTACCACCAGGCCTATGTCAGCCCTCACTGGAAGCCCAGGGCATCTTCCAAGAAGCAGCTACCACAGCTCCACTCCCTCATGGTCTGTTCAAAGGCTTCTTTCCCATCACTGACATGTTAAAGCATTATTTTCAGTGCCTTCCCTCAGTTTTGAATGTATGTTATTCTTCAGCCTAAGTACTATACAGCATTTCCTTTGATCAAAATTAACTTCTAGTCCTGAGCATTCTGCTCCATGCCCCTCAATCGTCACTATTACATTTGAAACCCAGATTGTATTTTCCTAGGCTATTCTGTATATATAGGGTCTTATTAGCTTTCTTTGGCCCTGTGATTTGAAAGTAACTGTTTGCTAGTGATGGTATGACTGTTAGGTCACACGTGTGTTTAATTTAGAACAGATAAAATGCTAGTATAAGAAAAATAGCCCCAGCTTCTTAGGGGATTTGACAGCAAAGACATAAATTTTCATCACCCTGAATCAGTGATGATGAACTATTTAGAGACTCAGTGTCAAACCGCAACCCAAAACCCATTTACCTATCAAAGAGTCCCTATATTGTAACTAAACCTGAATACTGAGGGCTTAGTTTAGAATGAACAACTCTGCATTAACATATTTTATCTCAAAAGAAAAACACGGTAGCACATGTCTTGGGCTCACCACCACTGCCCTATTCTTCGAATTAGGTTGTGGGTTTGACACCAAAGTACTAGAGTATCTCTGGACAGCATGGCTTCTGTAGCTCTCTCCAGAAAAACACAAGATTTTGAATACTCAACTTCCAGTCAAGAAGCTAAGTCAAATAGACTCTCAATAAACCACAGGGTAAGCACCAGGGATAGATAACAACATGCCTTTGTAGTAAGCAGTTCTGGCCACAGGTGGATCTACCGAGGTTGTTCTAACCAAGTGCTTGCCAGAAAGCAATTTACTAAGAAGTAATGGGGGAGATATGAGAGTCTCTGGTGGGTTCTGAGCACTGTGCTTGACAAATAGGAGGCTTCTGAGTCAGGACCTGCTCCGCCCAATGCTGCTGTCATTTCTAGGTTACCTACCTTAGAGATTAACATCTGATTCCTTTCATTGTATGCAGCTTGTCACATGACTTGTGAAGTCAAATAGAGGGGAGGGAAGCTATTGCCTGCCTTGACTTACATAATTTTGCATAGCTCTGAATGCTCATGGACACTATCTAGCTGTTACTCCCTCACTGTTTGTTATTCCACAAAGAGAAACAGAAGTTCATGAAAACCCCATTAAGTGATCAGGGTTTTAAGCATTTAATTGGAGCACTAAGGGTACAGGGAACAGGGAGCATTATTGCCCTTGACAGTGTGAAGACCTGATCCTCCAGGGGTGATGGACAGGGCAATGTCACCTCAGGTCTTCTCTCATTTAGTCTCCTGGCCGGTTGTCATCAGCACCCAGGAAGACTGCTTGGGCTCTGAGAACACAGGTCTGTCCCTGAGAAGAATTCTCACCTCTCAGTCTGTACTTGTGTGGAAAGCAGAGCCTGATGTGTGTTCTCTAGGGGTCCTCAGTGCATCAGGCAGGGCCCATTGCCCTGCAATGACAGGCAGCTTGCTGGTAACAGATATCAGTGTCAAGTACTGTCCTGCCTCCAGGGTTTGTCAGACTGCCCCACTTTATACTGTGCCCAAACCAGTTTCAGCCATCACCTTTTGGATGAGTCTTGTCCCTGCCCAAATGCATCCAATAATCTGTCATTGACCTCATCGCTTCCATCTCTGTGGCCATCTGTTTCCTACTTCTCCCTGTCTTCTTTCCAACCCATGGCTGCTCAGAGCCAATGATGTCACCCAATCAGTCCTCCCATCTGTTTCCCAAACACAAGTCTCTCCTTCCTCCAATCCCTCTGCACCTTTTGTTATGACCTCCTTATTTATATGTTTATGTTTATGGATCATGAGAAGGTTTCAGTGACAATTCACTCCTCAGTGAATCAAATGCCTTCAAAAGTCACCTTAAATTACACTGAAATAACACACATAGAAATAGAAGTAGAAATAAAGATGTAAGTAAAAATACAGGTATGCACATATACATACATACATATGAGTATGTGTGTACATGCACACTTCTTATATATCTGCAGGATACACAGTAAAACCTTGTGCATCCTGACCATAGCCATATGTATAGGAAGCAATTTGGGCATTCTCATGAGGGCACTCCCACAGTAGTATGAAGAGTTTTCAGTGGTAAGAAACTGAGTGTCTGGGATAAGTGCCGACATCACCTTATAATCCCAGGCAGAAGCTCTACTAGTCAGCCTACCATTGCTGGGACAGATGACTGGATGCCCATCACTTAAAGGAAGAGCGATTTATTTGGTTTGTAGTTTCAGAAGGTTCAGTTCATGGTTCCCTGGCTCTAAGGAAGGAACATCATGGTAGCAGGGCATAGAGAAGTAAAGATGCTTACTTCATGGTGGATAGGAAGAAGAGAAAGGGAGCAACACCAAAAAGAAAAAGAAAGGACCAGGAGCCAGAGCCAGTACAGACCCCATGGTCATGCTTCCACAGCACAGCCAGACACATCCAGAAGGGCACTTTACCCTTCCCTTAAATGGCTCCCAACCCAATGAAGTTGATGATTAAGCTTTATTGCAACAGCAGCCGTCTTGGAATTATAACCTCCTGACTGTGATGAGGGGTCCACAGACACCTGAGTGTACCCTGTAAGGCCATGAGCTATTCCCACACAGTTCAGCAGTCTCTAAGTTGTTGATGTTCAACCACCATATGGCATATTGAATGTTAAATTCTCTAAGTTTCTATATTTTATGGTAGTCTATGTAGCAGTAGATGACATTTAAACATCCAGAATTAGTTAGAATGCAAAGATGTGGCAACCAGATTCCTAATGCATCACTAACACCTTGTTTTCATGCTCACCCACTTTGGAGAAGGATTTCTGTATCTCTACATCTGCTTTCTGAATGTGGATAGCAGGATAGAGTTACCTGAGACCATACAGTTGACAAATACAGAGCAAGTACCCAAAGTGATCCCCTGGCCCAAGAAGCTGGAAATATACTTACATCCAGCCCCCCCCCCCCAGGGGTTTTCTGTTAGCATTATACATTGGGAGCTTAAAGGTCCCATAACTTTTTTTGCCAATAATTCACATTCTTCTATTACTTTTCTTCTAATGCAAAGTGAATATATGAAGACAAGATTCTTTCTTAGCCTGTTTTTTACTCAGTGTTTGAGTTTATAGCATGGCTGAGATTGTACTCATACAGGTGCCTTAGACAAGCCCCTTGTTGTGTGTGTGTGTGTGTGTGTGTGTGTGTGTGTGTGTGTGTGTTTTCTTCACATGGTTGAACTCAAAAACACAAGACCACTTTGCAAATGGTCTGCCTATTTGATAGTGAAATCTCAGCACTCATCTCTGTGTGCTGCGATTTCTATGTGCCTCTCAAAAAGAGCTCAATACTCTACCTTTACAATCTGAGGAGTCTAAGAGATAATCAGAACTGAAGGCCTTTCTTGCTGAAAGAGACTGGAAAACCTGGCTCTCTGTCAGAACAAAACAGGGCCAGCCTGCTGAGTTAAGAATCAAACAGGGTCTTTTTCTCTTCTCTTCTCTTCTCTTCTCTTCTCTTCTCTTCTCTTCTCTTCTCTTCTCTTCTCTTCTCTTCTCTTCTCTTCTCTTCTCTTCTCTTCTCTTCTCTTCTCTTCTCTTCTCTTCTCTTCTCTTCTCTTCTCTTCTCTTCTCCTCTCCTCTCCTCTCCTCTCCTCTCCTCTCCTCTCCTCTCCTCTTCCTTCCTTCTTTCCTTCCTTTCTTTCCTTCCTTCCTTCCTTCCTTCCTTCCTTCCTTCCTTCCTTCCTTCCTTCCTTCCTTCCTTCCCTCCTTAAAATCTTTACAGAATCAAGGATTATAGCAAGGACTTGAGTTTGGGTAGATCATTTAGGATATGATGACAGAAATCAGAAATAGAGCTGAATAAGGGATAAATGGGCATATTATATCATGTCTATTGATATTGGGAAGGGAGACTTAAGGATTCCAAAAGCCTCTAAAAGGTAAGGAATGCCTACCAGTAGAGGTAATAAATGTATTTAGGCAGTAGAGTAAACCAAAGACAAGAAGTCATTGATGCTTCCTTTCACGGACTAAAGGTACCTCTGGGGTATGGAATGTCTTAATATTTTGGGGTGTGTGACCTCCTAGAATTGTAGGGTATATGAACTCTAGTATTTGGAGGTGTGTGATATCCTAATATTCTGGGGAGTGTGACATCCTAGTATTCTGTCTACAATGTTTGTTGGCTGAATGGAGCATGGAGCCCAGGGAAGCCTGCAGCCAGAAAGCTGCCCCATGAGACTCCCCCACGACCTGGGGAGGGCTTCTGCAGCTGCACTTGAGGTTGGAACGAGGGTGCTATGGCTGGGCTGCTGTGGAAGAAGAGCAGCAAGGTGGGGCGTAGCACTCAGGAGCTCTTGCCCTCGGCGGTCATCTGCAAGAAGGTGACTGACAGCCTGAGGAGACTGGAGTGGGGAGAAGCTCAGTGTGCTCTCCAGACACGTTCGGATGCACAGGAGGGTCTAAGTATAGCCCACTGGGCTGCCTTGTTCTTCCCACTCTACCAATCCCATCTCCCTACGATGGAATGGGTAACACTGCCAGAAAGACGTAATAAATGTATTTAGGCAGAGAAAATATATATTTCCTGGAACCCAAGAGGGGAATGCTTGCCTACCTTTCCAGGTGTCTGTGTTGCAAGGTGTAAAGGAATAAATAGAAATATGCGATAAACCTGCAACTGGAGCTTTTCACTGAGTCTACAAGAGGATGCACACAGTCCCGCAACGCTGAAGGCAGTAATCATCAGAGATGATGAAAGTATTCTATTTGCTTTTTCCCCCTTCATTTTATTTATTTATTTTTTTATGGTTATAGTAAAGGTCATTGTAGAAGACTGCAGTGTATTTCAAAAATCTTTAGAGTTCCCCATAGGAAACATTATTACCAATATATTTGCTTCCATTCGATGTCTCTTTAGCAGTTGGTGTGGACGAAAATCTGCTTTTTTTTTTTTAAGCCACTTTCCAAGCGAGCAGATCCTGGGTGATTAAGAGAGGGAAATTTAACAATATATAAGTCGGGGGTATCAGAAAAAGAATGGGCTGCAAACTCCTTCACAGGCTCCAGCCCCACCCAAAAAACCGAGGCTTGGGAGCCCAGTGGCTTGGGTTCGACTGCCAGCACTTCTCAGCAGATGCTGTGCAGGGGTTGTTTCTTCCTTTGATGATGAGGGATAGCAAGAGTTAATCTGAAGTGACAGTGTGAGAATTAAATGATTTTCCTATGTGAAAGCACTGAGCACAAAGCATGACATGGGGCACAGGCTGGGTAGGTGCAGTTACAATTAGAGTATTGTGTGGTTCACGGTAGCCCCAATAACAGCAAGGCCAGGCAACTACAGCGGGGAATTTTAGGAGGACTGTTTTCTCCCAGGGACCTCTACATTTGTTTCCATCTAGCCACTGCTACAGGCCTTCTGAGAAACTTCTGGGTGTCACCTGCAGTGTGGAGTTTGGGTGGGCAAATGCTGGTTTGGAGAACATCCTGTGGATCTCCTTTCAGGGTCAGGATGGACTCATGAAGAAGGTTCTCAATCTAGGAAAGCTTGGTAACGCAGAGACTGAAACAGGAGGGGTGACACTCAGTGGTATAGATGGAGACTTGTAGAGTCATGTCCCCCTCAGGACCCTGAGGCAGGATGTGGCAAGGAAGGGGCAGAGGATGAGAGCTCCCTGGTGTGAAGGGTGCACAGAGACTTGAGCTTGGCACAGTCAAACATTGCTAGGTAGGCGCGTATGCATAGGGTGATGGCACCACCATTAATCTATGTACAAAGTTCATTGCTAAGGGCTACAGTGACAAATTACTGGACATTTGGTTGCTTGAAATGATAGGACTAGAATCTCTCTCAGGTCTGAAGGTGAAGAATGTGAAGGTTTTGAGGGAGGATGCCTCTTGTGTCTCCCATCTCCTTATCACTCCAGGCTTCCCCGTTTCTGACTTCATCACTCCAATCTCTCTCCTTTCACATGAAGTTCTAACCTCTGAAATGAATTTCTCTCTGCCTTTCTACTACAAGGACACCTGATGTTGAATTTAGGGTCTAACTATATAATCCAGGATGATCTTGTTTTGGGATCCTTATCTTAAACATATCCACCATACAAAGACCTTTTCACTGTGTAAAGCTATATTCACAGGTTCTGGAGACTAGGGTGGCAGCATATTTTGGGTGGGGCTCACCTTGCAACATTGTAGGGGCATCAGCAGTGGGCATATTTGCATGACCACATATATGCATGTATATGCACACATAAACACACACTATATCTCCATATAAATTCATTGAATTCTGTCAGATGAAAAGTGGGCTGGAGAGACACAGGGGAGAAAGGCTTCTGAAGCAGTGGTGTGTGCACTGGAGGGCCTCTCCTCCTGGTTACCCTTTCAGGGGTGACAGGCACACAGGGATGGAGAGCACACAGGCACAAGAAGGAGGAGAGAGTCTGGGCTCTATTCTGCCTGCCCAGCTCCCCTTGGGGATAACAGGTCTCCACAGGGAGGCCAGGTTTGAGCTGATGCGCATTTCTAATGTAAATAGTCACATAGAAATCTGTCATTATTGATTCTTAAATAAAATTGCAGCATACATATTTTGATTAAATTCCTTTTAGTGGGGAATAACAGTGTCAAAAGATCAAAGAATTATAGAACATATTGCTCAGAATGGTGACAACAAGGAACAAGGCACAGAGACTTGGACAGGAGACTCTAAGGGCTCACTGATGATCAGAAAAACTTCCTGTATTGCCACCTGCCCAGGAATACTGACAACGGTGTTAATGAACTGGAAGTGAATTCTGCTCATTATTTTATGTTGCTTGAACTTGAAACTATATTGCCTTTAACAAGCAACAGATTTAATCAGCTGTAGGTAGCTAGAAATAGTAATTAATAGCCTCTTTGCTAGACTATTTGCAGTATTAAAATTCAAAATGGTAATTTGAGTATATTGTCAGAGTAAAAGGGGCTCTGCCACATGCTAAGCACGTAACGCAGTGCACCTATTTCCACGAATGCCTTAATTTTGAAGATATATTTTTTCCTATGTCTTCTTTTTGCCTCAGCATCAGATATGGAATTTCTCTCCTGAAAGTATTCATGTGGAATTGCAAGTTGATTTCTAGTATGGGGCGAGGAGTGGGTGGGCAGTAGTTGGGGTGGGCCTGGAACCCACCCTCCAGTTGGATTTTCACTTTTCATCTCTTTAGCCAGCGTCTGAGTGAGCCATGTCTGGTTTTCCTGCGGCCTCCCCAGCTCATGCCTGTTGTGTTGATGAGCTCTCCAGGACCTTGTGCTCCAGAGGGTGAGGAGTAGGGAGACCACTGACCTGGACAGCCTGGTTTGCAATGTTACCTTGGATGGCCTCTGGAGATTGGCTGGTGCACAGGTCCCTGCTCTTGTCTGACACAATTGCTCACCTAGATGTTTTGTGGAAGTGAATGATTCCTTCTTTCTCCTATGAATCTGGAATTTGGTATGTGCCAGGTCAAGAGAACTTTTTCCCAGCCCCCAGTGAAGACCTTGTGCATTGATATTAAGAGGATTTCCTATCACACTGTTTGTGCTGTTGGGGAGAAGCATGCTGCTCCAAGGAGGGGAACCCAGCCTTCTGCACGCTTGCCCTGGTCCTCGGCTGGACGGAGCTGAGCCAGGAGGTCAGCTGCACATGTAGACTCCCAAGTGTTCTTGTGCCTGTCTGAGATGGGGGTGGTCTCGGATCCATGGACACAGGTTTTGTGGCCAGTGCTGTGGCTTTTCACTCTGTCTTGCCTCCATTTCACAGTAGCCTCAGAGGCTGTCAAGGTCCATGATGAATATTCCAATTTTAAATTTGATTTTCTCTGTAGGGAAGCTGGAGCTCAGAGAAACTGTGCGACCTGACCTGGCCCTCCTGGTTCTTACTCAGGAGAGCTGAAACAATGAGCTGCTGTCTGCCAAAGTCAGAGGAATGCCATGAAAGGAGAAGTCAAGTGCTAGGAATTCCACCGCACTCTTCACTCTCTGGAGGAAGGTGTGGATCATGTCAGAGGCCTAGTCTACACCTTCACAGTGGAGAACATCATGTTCCACGTGTGGATCTTGGTCGGCGTGCAGGATACAGGATGCCCCAAGCTACACTGACCCATTCTCTGCACAGGCCTTGGGGGAATTCTAGCCACTCTCTTCAGTGCTGGCTTCAAGCTCCAGCCTCAGGTCAGATGACAAAGCCTGAAGATCAGTTGCAATACACAACACAGCAACAATCGAAGCTCTTTGTGTAACTGTGCTTTGGAGAGAAATAAAATCCTCCAGATGAGATGTCAGCTTTTGTTTGATAAATTGCTCCAGTCTGGGTCACTGAGGCTGTTCAGCCTTTCACACATCCTGCCTGGTGGCAACAAAGACAGAGCAAGTGCAGAAGAGAGGAGCACACTCCAGGCCAGGCTGACAGCCCAGGCCTCCAGGCTCCAGCTCTCGCTCTTCAAGGGAGCCCAGGCGAGAGGATGACAGGGCTGATGCGCATTTGGAAGCATCATCTTTCCCTCTAGGTCTGCTCTCTCCTACTCAGGGCAGCCTGTGTTTTCTTGTTCTCACAGCTCTGCCACTCAGGTCACCATGGAATGAAGAGATAGAAGAGAGAGGAAAGCTGGACTCTAACTCATGTGTGACATCAAAGTTCTCCTCAGGTAGAACCACAGTACTGAGCTGCTCACTGACAATAACACCAGGGACATTAAAAACATGGATATTAACTATGCATCAAAATGTGCCAGGTGACCCTGAGCCCCCTACATGCACACTGCCAGTTGGGTAGATATTCCCATTGCACAGTCCCAGGGGGCAAGTTGACTCATCCCACTAGTGGGAAAATAACTACTGAAGGCTGTGTATAGTAGCTTCTGCAGTGGACAGTGCTGAATTACTGGTGTTTTGTTCACAAGTATTTGACATGGTGGTGATATAAGAGTGTAGCTGTGCAATCATTCTACTTCTCACTTCCAATGCAGCATTCATTAAGTCGCTTGACATATTCAGAACCTTCTTCTGTACTAGGCATTGTGAGATGCTGCTGCCCATCTACATCCTAATAGAAGCGCTCCATGCACAGCTCTAAACTGGGCCGGGCTAAGTAAGGACACTCTGGAAATCAGCTGTACTAAATGCTTTTCAGCCCACAGTGCTCTCCACAATACAGAGCATCCAGTCTCTATTTTCCTCACCCACTTCAGCAGCTCAACCTGTCAGTGAGGGTTTGGAGCACAGCAGATCCTAGGACCAAGCAGCCTGGGCAGAGTGGTTGCATCTGAGGTTATGGAAAAGGAAAGTCTCTTGAGTGTCCCCAAGCTGGATGATCTGCATTCAAGGCATGCTTAAGAAGCAGAGTTAACTTGGGGGTGTGACAGATGGGGTCTTCATGCAGGACAGCTGTGGGAGCTTGGGAAGACGGGTATGGGGTATTAGGCAACTGTGGGGGACTCCACCCCACATAGTGCACAGAGGATGAGGGGCCCCACCCTACTGCTTGAGCAACCTGGCCTCAAATCCATCGCAACACTCTTACAAACACTTGGTGATTATAGGTGAGTTACTTTTCCTTTTGAAAACTTTTCCTCAGTCTTTACTGTTTAAAGATGGTAGTAATCAGACAAGGTGAAATTAGGCGGTTTGAAAGTCAGTCATAATAACAATTGCATACGGAGCATGGTAGCACATATCTTTGATTTCAGAAATCTGGAGGCTGAGATAGGAGGATCATAAGTTTGAGCCCAGCCTGGGTATCTTAGAGACTGCATGAGATCTTGTTTCAAGATAAAATAAAACAAATAAAAAATAGGTGAAATATAGCTTAATAAGAAAGCCCTGATTTCAATTTCCAGTACTGCCATAAAACATTATATGCAATAGAGCAAGATTTTCTATAAATAAGGATGGATAGTGGAGTAAGGATAAACAAAAGCTGGAATGCCAAGGTCCAGGTAGGGACACTCTGGTGGCAGAAAAGAACTTCCAAAACCCTAAAATTGTAACACTACTCTGAGCTGCATGTCAACTAAATAAAAGAAAGACCTAGGCTCAGAGTTACAGGTTATGTCCAGTTGTACCCTAAATCCTCACACTGTGAGGCGGGATCTTATAGAGAGCCACTGGAGCATGGCAGTGCCCTGCTGGTAAGTAGAAGTGGGTCACCATGAGTGGAGCTAAGGGATAGGCTCCTCCTGCTCTCTTCCTTCTGCTCTCTGCTTCCTGGGTGCCACTACAAAACAGCCTTGCTCTGTGTCACCCTCCCACCATGCCACCTCTGCCCCCTGTGCAACTACTGCCTGTGCATGGCCAGCTGACTGTGGATCCTTTCTAAAAACTATTAGCCAAAATAAACTTCTCTTGTAAGTTGAGGGTATTTGGTGTTTCGTCCCAAGACAAAGGAAGTGATTATGACATTCATTTTAGTTCACATCCTCTGGAAACTCAAAGTACAGGGAAAGATGTAGCTCCACAGTGCAGGCAAGGACAGGGCCAGTTTCTTAGGGCTGTGACAACATGACACCAAAACCTAGATGAACTGAAAAAATATTTTCTTTCACCTTGCAGTTGTAGAGGCGAAAACTCAGAGATCACGATGGCGGCAGGACCACAGTCTCGGTGGGCCCCACTGGCAGCCGCCTGCCTTTGCCTGCCCCAGCCTTCTGTGGTTATTGGCAACTCTGCTCCTCCCTTCATTTGGAGAAGCACGGCCCTGGTCTGGGCCTCACTGTCGCCTGGCTCTCCCTGAACGTGTCAGTGTGCGATGTAACAACCACTGCTGAGTATCTATCATCTTTTTGGCTTTGTCTGAAGTTGTGCATTGTTCCTAATGTCTTATATTATTTTTAAATTCTCTTTAAAGTAAAAAAATAAACAAAATACAGTTGGCATTTGTTCCACAAAAATAAATCCTTTTTCTTTCTACAGTGACATAGCTGTATTGATTAACGAGGCCACTCTATTCTAGCTGATATTGTCTGAGTGAATAGCATCTGGAAATCATCCCACTTCCAAATAAAGTCACCACCTGATGCACTGGAGTTTAGGCTTTTAACATGTAAGGGTCAGATTTCACACTGTAACAAGGGTTACAAAGGGCCTGAGTGTCGCCTCTGCGTCAGACTGCCTCGCTCGCAGACTGGCCTAGTGTGGCTCTCATGAGTGACTTTGGGCAGGTTGTTGTTTACTTTCTCTGTGCCCCAATTTCCTAATTTGTGCATCAGTATTTTTAAGGGTATATAATTCAAGTGAATTTAAAAAAATAACTGAGATAATCCATGCAGAGTGATTAAAAGTTGCTTAACAAATGGCATGCACTGTGTTTCCAGCTCACGAATGGGTACACTTTGGAAAACTGTCTCTGAGATCATTCTGCTAGCATGTGGCAAGACTGGACCTCAGGCTCTACCTTTATGCTGTGTTCCAGATGACTTAATTATCCTCTATATGTTAAACATCTTTTAAAAAAGACTAACAGAGGGGCCAGGGAGATGGCTCAGTGGAATAAGTGCTTCCCTGGCAAGCACAAGGGCCTGAGTTCAATCCCCGGTTCCGCAAAAAAATAAATAAATAAATAAATAAAAAAGACTAACAGAAAGGACAAAGAAAGAAATCTAGTTTGCCAAAAAAAAAAAAAAAAAGAATTTATAAAAGTAACTATGATTAGCATCCAAAGTAGTTGAACTATCATGAAAACACAATTATCTATCGAACCCTATAAAATATAAACCCTGCTCTTGAGAAGGATTGCTATTTCTTGTGCTCACTAATGAATCCTTGCTACTCAGACCAGTGCTTTACAAATGGGCATGTGCTTTAATTTAGCGTCACTACTTCTAGCCATTTTCTTTAAGGAAGCAATTAAGCTGAAGCACAGATTTAGTTGTATTAATTTTTACTGAAGGATGGATTATTAAGCAAAAACAATGGCAGCTGCCTGAATGCACCTGATTAGATAAACGGTGGCACTATGGCAGTAAGAACACCACTAATACCAAGGAAAACGACCGTCTCCAAACATGCCCCTAGCCTAAGCCCCACCCAGAACCTACAACTCTGCAGCCTGGTTCAAGGTTAAATACCACGAAGTGCAGAATGATCCTGAGTTACCTATGTACATAGTATTCTTATGAGTATCCCTTAAGAACTGGGCCCAATCCCATCATACAGATCTCTTCAGAGTGACAAACGCTCCCAGCTTGATCAGAAAAGGAGAGGTGACAATAGAAAAGTCACACAGACAAAGCTACTTTGTGGCTTTATAGAAGGGACATTGAGTCAACAGGTACAGAAGGCCTCTAGAAGCTGGAGTGGTCCTATGATACCTGAGACCCTCTGGAGTGGAAGGTAAGAACCACCACCAGTGGCGCTGACTGGAGCCACTAAATTTGTGAATGTTTGTTATAATAGCAGGAGGAAACTTAGACAGCAAATGCATCCTACCTTTTGGTACAGCAGAGATGTGACACAGATGTCGCCAATATGCAGAGTTGCCTTTTATAAGAACTCACAATATTGGCTTGGTAAAGAATAATAAATGAGAAGCTGGTTTCTTTGATAGCAAGGCCAGGCACAACATCTAGTTATTTAGCTTGAGGTACAATCCACAAGATTGAGGGCTAGACGGGGGAGTAAGCCACTGATCTCTAACCTCTGCTATAATAAGAAGTGGATTAGCATGAGTGAATGTTCACAATGCATTTTAAAGAAAAAGACTGCTCTCAAAATAGCAGATGTGATAGAATAAAATTCTTTGTATTATTTTGTAATTTTATTTACCCAGCAAAGGAACTGGAAGAATACAATCTGATAATAGTCATTTGGGAAGATAGGATAATACAAATTTTAATGGATTTTGTTCCGCTGTTACTCTCACTTCTCTACAATGGACATACTTTAATTTGAAAATAAATTAAGAGCTTGAAGAGGAAGTGAAGGTAAATCACCCCCAGAGGCTGGGGTAGACAGTGGAACCCTTTTGCCCAAGCTGAGAAACTCAACCTAGAAACATAGGCTGCATCCCAGGCTGCTCCAAGCTTTCTGCTTCTGTCTTGCATGTGGTGACAACTGCCTCTGATGCCATCTCTATGCCTCCTTTTCTAGTGGGGGAAAGTGCAGGGTCTGATGTTCTTCTGCACAGCCAATTCAGTTACAAGTGTGCTGACCTCATCGGAAAGGGAGGTGCTAGGGTCCCTTCCCTGGGGACACTTTCCATGTAGCTATGGGACAAATCTCTGCAGAGCCCGTAAATTTTCTGCCTCTTTTAATTAATTATCTGGCAGGACAGAGAGCAGCGCATGGTGCTGAGCCATGCCATCCATCTCAGGGTGCTCCGAGGAGCAGATTTGGGCATGGGGACCTGGACGTTGCCTTTGCATGGCCTTGTTCCTTGCTTCCTTCTTCCTTGGCCTACTGTCTTGCTCCACTCCTTTTAGGAGTTAGAAACCCTTCAGCTGCAGAAGTGTGGTGGCTTAGTCAGGGAAAGTGTAGGGCTTGATGCCCAGGGCTCTGAGCAGAGCGCTGGAGTGGCCCTGCACAGCTGGTGGCTTGAGCACAACCTCTTCACTTCGCATCCTCCTCCTCGTCTGTCACAGAAATGTAGCCCCTTATCCCCCACAGCAACACAAGGAGAAAAACTCCCTCAATATGGAAAATGTCAATACAACCTGTATGAAGCTGTATTCTCATATTCTAGGTTCTTTCTGTCACTGTTTAACCCTCTACATGCCTTTGTTTCTTCATGTGAATGACAGGAATAATACCACCAGCTATATTTCAGCCTTGCACCAGAGTGAATTGAACTACCACTCTTCCAAGTTCTGCTGCTGCTGGCTATAAGGACGGTGTCCTTGGGAGATCACCTACAATTTCAGGAAGTGCAAAATCAAGTAGGTCTTTAATATGCCGTGACAGAACCACAAAGGCGGCGTGCCAGGAGATAATGGAGGACGTAAAATAATGGGATGCCAGAAAAGCCTCTTGTCAGCAACTGTAGGAAGAAATTAGCCATTTGCAAGGCATCATATCATCCTGCAAACTACACTGATATTTTGGGATTTCTCAGAAGATTTTGTTAATAAGTTAAAAAGAAACCATCATATTTTATAGCCCAATACTTTGCAGGGTACAGGGTACCTTCCTTATCCTGACTTGGGAGGCTAAGTAGGTCACTGGACTTTTGACAGTGAGTGTAGAAGCAGCACAAACTCATGTCAGGTAGGTGACAATGTCCTGCCAACTGTCCCTGTTGCCGACAGAGGCTGCCTCCCAGAGCCAGCATCTTTCATCAGTGAAAACTACTGAACAAACTCTTGTGCATCTTTCAACAAATTTTTATTGAACACTAGTTATGTACAGACTTGGTGTGAGCCTGGGAATCATGGGCATTAATAAAGAGGAATTCTGATGGTGACAGTTTCCACAGTCAGTCTGGGAGGCCCCAGGAGCAGGTGCTTGCAGTTCAACAAACCACCCTAACACCTTGTTTGTCTGGACTTCACGGATGGCCAGGTGGCCACAGTGGCCACATCCTATGTTACCTTCATGATTATTTCTCCTTTGGGATATAAACTCTCTGACAGCATAAAATCTGTCTGCTTTAGTGAGCGTCCTACTCTGAGATCACCCTCTGCATCTGCTAGAGGAGCTCATGTGCCAGCCATACTGTAGGTTCCTCTGAACTCTTCTACAAGGTTGAGATAGGTGATCAGAATCTGAATGCTGACCTGAACCATGTCCACAGTGGCCTGATGAAGCCACTGCCACTATGGGCGATTTAAGGGAAATGTGCCAAGATCCTGCATAGGAACTTCGGGCACAGCAGTGATCCCTAGGAGTTTTCCCCAGTGTCAGGCCCCATACTCTCTGGAGTGGCAGCCTCACTACAAGGTCACCAGATCAGGAAGCAGAATGAGGAGTGATCTGGGCCCTGGGAGCCCCTTTAACACAGCCGGTCTTCCTGTCTGCTGATTCTTGGACTGACTGAGCACTTCACCTCTGTCTTAGGGCTCAGTTGTCACCCACGTGGCCCCAGGGTCTGTGTCCTCTCACCAGGGTCATCAAGAGCTTCCAAACAGCCTTTTCCCCTTTAGTCTCTCTCCCTCCAAGCCCTTTCATAAGTCCTTGGTGTACAAGCAGAAGTTGAGTCTTGGACTACCTGGCGCACTCCTAGCTACCTCCTGCAGGTTCTGACATCTTCAGGATGGAGCACAGAGTTTTCCCGGAAGTTAAATTGCTTTCTGATCCAACCTTGCTCACTTCTTCAGCCTCTGAGGCCTTATCCCTACCCCAGTGTCCCATATTATCCTCCACACTTGTCTCTGGGTCCCAAAAATGTACAAATTGTTCATTCTGCAAAGCCTTTGCTTAACATTTTCTCCACTTGCAGTGCCTTTGCCCATCTGTGTGTACAGAGACCATGAAGATTTCTTGATGAGTAACACAGATTCAGGGACCATTTTCCTAACCGAAACCCTAACCCTGACCCTAACTGTAACCCTATTCCTAACCTAATTCTAATCCTGACCCAACCCTAATCCTGACCCAGACCCCTTTCAAAGGGCTGTATGGCTTTGGGGTGCTCTCTGTTGTTATCTCCTAGTATAAGGAGGTGATGCCAGAGATCTACACCTCAGGAACCTCGTGAGGACCACATAGTACACATCAAGTACTTATGCCAGGATGACTCCTGGAATGTCCACATACGCATGCAGGGTGATGCTGGACCACAGCTTTGGCATTAGCTGGGGTTGCTGAGATGTGCAAGTCCTTAACCCCTCCTGACCCGCTAAACCAGTCACCCAGCAAGAGGCCCAGCAAGGCATGTCTGCAAGCTCCCTGAAGGCTGCTGACTGTGCCTCACGGTTGGGGACCTGGCACCACTGAATGTGGCTGCGGATGTGATGGTCTATCCCAGCACTGCTATTGCGGTAATGTGGCCTGTGTTTCCTGGCACTGGTGTTCTCTGGGGCAAACACTGCTGAGTTACCCAGCTGACTTGTCACTCATGCTGTCCCCCGGGTTTCACTGGACACAACAGCTGCTCAAGTGTTTATAAAATGCTTCAAGTTTCACATGCTCACAAGTTTTTGGGTGAGATTTCTTGCTGACAGAGCCTCATCTACACTTGACAGCAAAAGGCGCCTTAAATTTTGCCACTCTGGTAAATGTGAGATGACAGGTTCCCTGTGCTCTTCTTCATTTGTATGTATTTGATGAATTATGGCAGGAAAAAGTTTTGCAATATATTTACCGCCCATGATTATTTCCTTATTTCATAAATTTCCTTTCAGAGCAGATGTAATCTTTGTTTTGGGTATTTGTTGATATTTAGGTATCAGATTCATATTCAGGGAATTTGTGTGATACCTGATTTCAGTGACAAATACATACATTGCTTAAATGTGAACGTGACGAGCCCAGCTAAAATCACTCTGATAATAGCAGTCAAAATTATAGATTGATAAATTAGAGATTTTGTTGATTTTTATATCATAATTTTAATGTATGAAAGGTTTTATTTACATATCAATATGAACATAGGATTCTTTGTTAATATATCAACATAATGAAATACAATAATAAATTACAGTGTTGAAGTAGCTTTAAGTTGCTAGAATAAGTCTCATGTGGTCATGACGTATTTTTATTCAATATTACATATAGCTTATTAATATTTACTTAGGAATATGCATATCATTA